>PISX010003797.1:0-131117 GCA_004024625.1 Mellivora capensis | reverse complement strand
TCCCTGGGGAATTCTACCAAACTTTCAAAGAAGAAATAACACCTATTCTCCTGAAGCTGTTTCAAAAAATTGAAGCTGAAGGAAAACTTCCAGACTCTTTTTATGAAGCCAGCATTACCCTGATCCCCAAACCAGGCAAAGACCACACCAAAAAGGAGAATTTCAGACCAATATCACTGATGAATATGGATGCTAAGAAACTCTCCACTTTTAACGGTTCATGTGATTAGAATAGGCCCAACTATATGATCCAGACTTAACCTATCTCCCAGTCTCAAGGTTCCTTTTGCCATGTAACAAAACAAATTCTGGAGATTAGAGTGTGGACATCTTTGGACGGTCGTTATTCTGCTTACTGCATTTCCTTTAAGTTTCTTTGTACTGTGTTGTGGTGGTGGTTCAATTTGAAATGAGATTTTAATTTCTAATTTTACAGGTTTTTTATGTTAACTTTGGTGACCTTTTATGTACCTTACATGAAACACCTTATATAATAACAACTGGGGATTCGTTCTATGTTCCTTCAGGTAAGAAAAATCAAGACAATCTTCTTTCAGTTAGTTAAAATATTTATTTAGTTGCTCGTGAGTACCATGCAAATGGAAACCACACTGGTCAAAATAAAATGTCATGTGACTCATGACAATACATATTTTGATTTTGTCATTAGGTAAGTATTTTAGTATATGGGTACATGAAAATTGGATAAGAATTGCTTATTGAAAAATGTAAAAATATTTAGTTGTGTCTAGGGTAGGAGGAAAATTATTTCTGCTATATTATCTATAAGACATTATGTAGTCAAGCAATTTTTAGTAGATTATTTTAAACATACAGAATAGTGTGTTTCATCAGCTATTAAAGAGCACAAGCCTCTGGAAGGAGAACTTTTAATTTGTTCATTTATTTATTCATCATTCAACAGAGAGTCTGTCAAGCACTGCGCTAAGAGTATAGGATACATAAGTGAGCAAAATAGGGGAAAACTCCCTGTCCTTATGGAGCTTACATTCTAATGAAAGGAGACGAGAATAATAGCAGTGTTTATATAGTCCTTAGTATGTACCAGCACTGTTGTGAACACATTTCATTTATTGTAACTCATTTATTGTTAACCTTAGTATGTATGTATCAATTTCAATATACAGAAATTTTCTCTTTCTTCACCCTTGTCTAATTCACCTTTGCATTATTCATTATTAGAATGATGCGAGATTTTCATTTCTTTCAAACCTTGTCTGGATCACAGGTGATGGTTAACTCTTGGATTTTTTAGTTCATGGAGTTGAATAAGACTTACTTTAGGTTAGATGAACTGATTTAAGAAAAAATTTGGTACTATATACTGTAACTGCCTTAGTGATGGCTAAATATTTAGTCAAAAGGAAATGATTCCTATGGAAATAATTTTTTTTTCTTACCACTTTCCTTCTAGGTAATTATTACAACATCAAAAATCTCCTGAATGAGGAAAGTGTTCTTCTTTTTACTCAGATAAAAAGATGAAAGATGAAGCAAAGTTTAAATACATGTGTGTATATATATTGTGTGTGTATATATGTGGACACATATATATACACATACACATAAATATATAAAACAGTTTGTGCAGTTGAGACATTTATCTTTATAATTATTTGTGATTTTTAAAATAAAAATTTTATTCCGTTTTGTGTGTTCTTTGATAAACATTTCAAACTCCCATGTGTCTTCTGATTTTTCTACAAATGTACACATAGTCTGTAGTGATGCCCATATTCATAGTATTTTAATAACATGAAAAGAATCACTGCTCTCACAGTGAAATATAGGACATTTCTTTTTTAGGAGAGGTTTGAATAATATGTTCATTCATTTAATAATCTTTTCTAAATGTTTTTAAGTCACTAATGAAATAATCCAATAATGAGAATTGGGTATATATAAATAGTACATTTGTATTACTTTCTTAGGGCTTTGTAACAAAATAGTACAAACTGGTGGCTTAAAAATAAAAATTTATTGTCTCACTGTTCTGAAATCAAAATGTCGGCAGGACCAAGTTCTCTCTGAAACCTTCAGGTTTCACAATGATGCTTCTGCTTAGCCCTCATATTTCTATTAGAGGGAAAGTCAGTGTGAAAGATCATTTAAAAATAACTCAGGCTTTCTTCTTAATATGACCAGATGCACTGAAAATATGTAGATTTGGGAGAGAAAATGGCTTAATGTCACAAACAAATTGCTAGCAGCTATTCCTGAAGTCATTTTAATAGGTATTTTCATATTAACCTGAAAATCTTAGTTTCATTTGTCATCATTGTAATTCAACAGTACGTGTTCACTGTTGCTTTTATTAAAAAAAATCAGTGCACATTCATTTTTTTTGAGGCTTGCTAAGACATTGTCTATTAACTTCTCAGTGTCTCTGTAAGAAGTTGCAGAATTTAATATATGAATAAACTTTTATCACTAGAGAAACTGGTTATATTTGCTTTCCTAAGTCAAGAGTTAAAGGACTAGATGTGTTTCCATCTTTACCTGGACTGGCCAGATTTTTGGTCAGTCATCTGCAATGGCTTGATTATTTTTTTTCAGTGAAGCATTTATTTTATTGATGTAACTTACAAATGGTCAGATGCATAGATCTGACAGTTCAGTGCGTTCTTGGCAAGTACATCTTAAACTAAGTAACCCACAAAACTTCTGCCACTTCAGGGACTTCCTATTCTGTCCAATTCAATTCCTGCTAACCTGACTTGGACCCTGGGCCACTGTTCTTCTTTATCATGGTGGAGAGGTTTTGCTTATTCTAGAACTTTATATAAAAGGACTCATAAAATATACTTTCATTCAACACAGTGTCTAAGTTTCATCCATCATAGTATGTATATCAGTTCATTCATGTTTTATTTCTGAGTAGTATTCTCTGAGGACACTGTTCCTTTTTAAAATTTTTTTTAAAGATTGTATTTATTTGAGAGAGAGAAAATGAGAGACAGAGAACATGAGGGGGGAGGGTTAGAGGGAGAAGCTAAGCAGGGAGTTTGATGTGGGACTCTATCCTGGGATACCAGGATCATGGTCTGAGCCAAAGGCAGCAGCTTAACCAACTGAGCTACCCAGGCATTCTTGTTACTTCTTTTTGTAATCCTTGGAAGAGTTTATAAGAGATTAGTAACATTTCCTTCGTCAGTGTTACAAAGAATTAACAGTAAAACTATCCAGTCTGGAGTTTTCTTTGTGGGGAAATTTTTAATTATGGCTTTAACTTCTCTAATAAGTAGCAGAATATCCAGATTTCTTATCTCTTTAGTTTTGATAGGTTTATTTTTGAAGAATTTGCATATTTCTAAAGTTTTACCTTGATTTGCATGAAATTTATATTTTCTCTCTCAAAAGCTTTTTTGAGATTTGACATAAAATAATCTTAAAATACTCAATATAAAAATAGTACAGTATCTGAAGCACGAATTTTGCTGTATAATTATTTTTTCCCTTTTTCTTTTTTTGGTCATTTTTTGCTAAGCTTTTATCAGTTGTTCTTTTAAAATAATTAACTTTTGGGGCGCCTGGGTGGCTCAGTGGGTTAAAGCCTTGCCTTCGGCTCAGGTCATGATCTCAGGGTCCTGGGGTTAAGCCCCAGGTCAGGCTCTCTGCTCAGGAGGAGCCTGCTTCCCCTTCCCCCTCTGCCTGCCTCTCTGCCTACTTGTGATCTCTCTCTCTCTGTCAAATAAATAAAATAAAAAAAAATTAACTTTGTTTAATTGATTTTTTTCTCTTTGTATTTATATTCCATTCATTTTTGATCTGCTCTTTATAATTTTGTGCATTCTGGGGCACTTGGGTGACAATAAGTTTAGTGTTGGGAGTCTTGGTTTCAGCTCAGGTCATGATCTTGGGGTTGTAGATTGAGCGCCTCATTGGGGTGGGCTCTGTGCTCAGCGGGGTGTCTGCTTCTCTCCTTCTCCCTGTCCATCTTCTTCCTTTCTCTCTCTCTCTCGTGAATAAATAAAAATAATGAGTGAATGAATGAATGAATCTTTATAATTTAGTGTATTCTACTTTGGGTTTCATTTGCCTTTTTTCCCCTAGCTGCTTAAGGTGAATGTTTAGATTATTTATTTTAGAATTTTCTTCCTTCCTAATTCAACCATTGAAAGCTTCATTTGATACGTCATTTAATTCAAGATACTTTAAATTTTTTCTTGTAAGGTCCTCATTGACCAGTGGGTTATTTGGAAGTGTTTCTTGTAAATTGAATATTTGGGAGTTCTCCAGAATTGTTTTTTCTAAACCAACTCAGAGATTTACAAAGTTTTTCTGTAGTTTTAGCTTTTGCAGCCATGTGGTTTATATTGCAACAGCTCAGTTCTGCCCCTGAAACATGAAAGCATCATAGACAATAAGTAAATGAATAGGTGTGGTTATGTTGCAATAAAATTTTATATACAAAATGCAGTGATCTGTATTCAGCCTGTGAGTGGGATTTGTTGACCTTTGATGTATACAGAAATCATCATTTGTACACTTTCAGTCCTTTAACATTTACTGATAATATTTTATGGTCAACAATATGGTCTGTCTTTGAGAATTTTCCTTGTGTTAGAAGCTAATGTGTGTTCTGTTGCTGTTGGGTGGGGTATTCTCTGTCTGTGGGTTGATAGTGTTGTGTAAGTCTTCCGTATACTTCCTGATTTTTGTGTAGTTTTTCTTTCCATTACTGATAAAGGAGTACTGATACCTCTGATTCTGCCTATTAAATATTTGTTTCTTTTTTATATCTGTCAATTTTTCCTTCATCTATTTTGATCCTACTGTTAGGTTCATGTTCGTTTATCATTGTTTTACTACTATATTGAACTATTTACCATTATGAAGTATCTTTTAGTAATTTTTTTACTCTTTTTTTTTTCAAAGATTTTATTTATTTATTTGACAGAGAGAGATCACAAGTAGACAGAGAGGCAGGCAGAGAGAGAGAGAGGGAAGCAGGCTCCCTGCTGAGCAGAGACTCAATGCGGGACTCAATCCCAGGACCCTGAGATCATGACCTGAGCCCAAGGCAGTGGCTTAACCCATTGAGCCACTCAGGCGCCCCAGTAATTTTTTTTATCTTAAAGTTTATTTTGTTTGATGTTAATATAGCTACTTCAGCTGTCTTATGTTTACCATTTGTCTGATGTATCTTTTTCTGCCCTTTTAACATTAATTTATTATGTCTTTTAATTTAAGATGTGTCTTATGGAAAGCACATAGTTGGATCTTGAGTTTTTAAAATCCAGTGTAATAGGCTCTGCCTTTTGGTTGGAATATGTAATCTACTTATAATGTAAATATTGGCAAGATTGAATTTATGTGTGCTCTTTTGTTTTCTATATGTCTTAAGGGGTTTTGTTTTTATTATAACGTTTCTTCCTGCTTTATTTTGGGTTAGCAGTCTTTATAGTATACCATTTTAAATCCACTGACTTTATATGTTGAGGTATTATTTTAGTGGTTGTTATAGAGATGTCTATATATATATTTTTAAAGATTTTATTTATTTATTTGAGAGAGAGGCAGTGAGAGAGCATGAGCGAGGAGAAGGTCAGAGGGAGAAGCAGACTCCCCGTGGAGCTGGGAGCCTGATGCGGGACTCGATCCCGGGTCTCCGGGATCATGACCTGAGCCGAAGGCAGTCGTCCAACCAACTGAGCTACCCAGGCGTCCCTAGAGATGTCTATATTTATCCTAAGTTTATCTTGGTCTCTGTCAGGTTACTACTGACTTCATTTCAGTAAAACTTAGCAATTTTGCATTTCCTTAGCTTCATTTCTTTTTTCTTTTAATTTATACTATTTCATTGTATACATTATAATATGCATATATCTGACTATGTGTATTTATATAGTCCAACAGTTTTGTATCATAATTTTTTTTTGAATTATCTTTTTTGTAATTAAGAAAAGAGAAAAAACATATAGTCTTTTATATTGACTGTCTTTGGAATTCTTTATTCCTTCCTAACTTACCTGGCGTTATTCCTTCCAGCCTGAAGAACTTTAGTACCTTTTATAGGGTAAACCTATTAGCAACATATTCTCTTAATTTTTGTGTATCTGGGAATGCTTTTATTTTGACTTCATTTCTGAATGATAGTTTAACTTGATAGATCGTTTTAGGTTTATGGTTTTTGTTATTGATCGAGCATATTGACTTTGTTTTTCTATTACCTTTGTCCTCCTTCATTTCTATTAAGTCCATTGTTAATTACATTGTTCTGTGTGATGATTCCTTTTTTTCTGGCTCCTTTGAAGATTTTTTGCCTTTTATCATTTTGACTCTGGTATAGATTCTAGATTCTCTTTGCATTTATTCTCCTAGGAATTTGTTGAGGTGTTTGCATCTGAATGTTAATGTTTTTGATCAAATTTGGGAACTTTTGGGCTGTTACTCAAAAGTTTTTTTCTCCTTTTTCTTTCCTCCTCTGACTCTCATTACACATATGTTGATTTCTGATGTTCTATTCATTTTTTAAATCTTTTTTAATTCTTTGGATACTTTCCATTGATATGTCTTGAAATTAATGATTCTGCTATCTCATATTTGCTGTTGAGCTCATCTAATGATTTTTATTTTTAATTTCAGTAATTACGCTTTTTTAACTCTAGAATTTAAATTTGGTTCTTTTTATAGTTTTTGTAGATTTCCAATTTTGTTGATTCATTTTTAACATACTTACCTTTAATTCTATAAATGTGTTTAATACCCTATTGTAGCCTTTGTTAATCTAACGCCTAGGTTCATACAGACTCAGTTATCATTAGCGACTGCTTTTTCTCTTTAGTATGTTTCATACTTGTCTGTTTTTTGCATATCTAATAATTTTTGATTGATTTTAGGTATTGTAGCAATTCTTGGTTATGTTTTATGTCTAAGGTTTCTTTCTTTCTTTTTTTTTTTTAACTTATGATCTCTCCTGGACTCAAACTGTGGAATCTGTTGCCCCTGTGATGTCTCTGCTCAGTTTTTTAAATTCTTTTTTTTTTTTTTTTAAGATTTTATTTATTTATTTGTCAGAGAGGGAGAGAGCGAGAGAACGAGCACAGGCAGACAGAGTGGCAGGCAGAGGCAGAGGGAGAAGCAGGCTCCCTGCTGGAGCAAGGAGCCCGATGTGGGACTCGATCCCAGGACGCTGGGATCATGACCTGAGCCGAAGGCAGCCGCTTAACCAACTGAGCCACCCAGCCGTCCCAGTTTTTTAAATTCTTTATTTCAGTTTTTAATCCTGGCTCCCTAGGGATAGCCTCTATCTTTATATAGTTCAGTAGTCAGCGGATGATTAAGCAGGTTGACATTGACACTTCTGAGTCTGTAGACCTTCTACCTTCTGCTAATTGCTCCCTGTGTGGGATGGGGGGGAGATACATTTAGTATTGCAAAGAGTTCTTAAATCTTCCTTGGCTTTTACTTTTTGCCATCCTCTTTCGCATCTCTCCTGTGTTTGCTTCATTTCTGAGTTAGGTAGTATGTGTACAGAACTGATCTTAGCCCTTATGTGTCTGTCTTGTTTCCAGGATCATCTAAGTAAATTTCTGGCAGCTCTGTTGCTTTCTAAGAACTGGGACTATAACTTTTAGCTAGTAACTATAGGTTTTCCATGGCCATTCCTAACTGATTTCCTCCACATTAACTGACAAAGCTATAGATATATACCACAGCACTGAATCAAGTCCATTCCCTTTTAGGGCAGAGTTGTTGGTTTTTGTAGTCAGCCATAGCCTGTTAAAGATATAATCCTTACTGACCAATTTGGGTAGAATGAGAATCTCACTCAAGAATCCCATAGGCATGGGATGCCTGGGTGGCTCAGTCGGTTAAGTCACTGCCTTCGGCTCAGGTCATGATCCCGGGGTCCTGGGATCGAGTCCCACATCGGGCTCCTTGCTTGGTAGGGAGCCTGCTTCTCTCTACCTCTGGCTGCTTGTGTGCTTGTGCTCGCTCGTGCACGTGCGCTCTCTCTTTCTCTCTGACAAATAAATAAAAATCTTAAAAAAAATAATCCCGTAAGCGCCAACTTTTTTTTACTTTCCCCCCAAGCTTTAGCTGTTTTTTCAGGAATAAACAGTTCTTAACTTAGTATTTACCCCAGGTTGGTTTATGGTGCCTTGAAATGATAGTTTTTGACCATTTTGTCTAGCTTTATACTTTTTTTTAAAGTAGGGAAATTGTTGACCTCTTCATACTTGTATTACTGGAAATAAACTTTATTTTATTATTGAGGTTTTTTTCCCCCCTCCTTTAAAGAATTTTATTTAGGGGGTTACTTTATTATTGATCAGCGTGATCCTGTTGAGAATTTGTTTTGGTCTGTAGGATAGTTTTAGATTGACTGTTACTCTAGAGAGTGATTCTCACCTCGGGTGATTTTATGATTCAGTGAACATCTGGCAATGTCTAGAAACAGTTCTGGTTTTTCTTTTTAAGATCTTATTTATTTGTTAGAGAGAGAGAGAGAGAATGAATTGGGGGGTGGAGGGGCAGAGGGAGAAGAGAATCTTAAGCAGACTCCACGCTGAGTGCAGAGCCTGATGTGGGGCTTAATCCCAGGACCCTGAGATCATGACGTGAGCTGAAACCAAGAATCAGGTGTTTAATCGTCTAGCCACCCAGGTGCCTCTGGAAACAATTTTGATTGTTACAGTGAGAATTTGTGTGGGTGCTACTGGCAGTTAGTATGTAGAGACCAGGAATGCTGGTAAACATGGTACAATGAACAGGCCCTCCCACTTCCAACATTGCATGCCAAATAATTACCCATTAAAATGTGTCAGTAATGCTGAGGTTGAAAAACCATTTCTAAATGAAGAGTAGCTTTTCTAAAGTGTGGACTTTCTGTGTCTAAAGTAAAAGCCTGGGTTGTTCAACAAGGGCTCTCTAGTTTGTGAGAACCATATCTACATTTTGCCATTCTTTCAGCTCACAGCTCCTGGTAATTCTTTCAGGCCTCACAAAGTTTTTTTGTTTGCTTTTTTTTTTTTTTTTAAGATTTTATTTATTTATTTGACAGAGATTACAAGTAGGCAGAGAGGCAGGCGGTGGGGGGTGGTGAGGAGGGGTGGGGAAGCAGGCTCCCCGCTGAGCAGAGAACCCGATGGAGGGCTCGATCTCAGGACCCTGAGATCATGACCTGAGCTGAAGGAAGAGGCTTAACCTCCTGAGCCACCCAGGCGCCCCTTTTTGTTTGCTTTTAATAAAAATTGTTTATCTTTTAAGTGTGTAACATGGTGTTTTGATATACATAGTAAAACAATTACTGCAGTCAAACTTAGTTAGCATATCTGTCTCCTTAATTTCCATTTTTCATGTATGTGACAAGAGCACCTAGAATCTACTCTCTTAGCAAATTTCCAATATATAATACGGTATTAACTGTAATCGTCATACTGTACATTAGATCTCCAGGACTTATTCATCCTACATATCTACAACTTTGTACCCTTTCAACAACCATCTCCTGATTTCCTCCACTTCCCTGCCCCCAGCAACTACTGTTCTACTCTGCTTTTATGAGTTCAAACTTTTCTAGATTCAACGTGTGAGGTAATTTTCCAGAGAAAACATAAACATGACCAACCAGATGTATGAAAAGATGTTCAACATCACTAATCAGGGAAATGCAAATCAAAATCACAGTGAGTTATCATCTCACATCTGTTAGGATGGCTGTTATCAAAAGGATAAAAGATAAGTGTAGATGGGATTGGAGAAGAGAGAACTCTGTTAGTAGGAATGTAGAGTGGTACAGCCTTTATGGAAAACAGTATAGAGGTTCCTCAAAAAATTAAAAATAGAACTACCATGCAGTTGGGTAATCACTCTTCTGGGTATATATCCAGAGGAAAAGAAATCTGAGCTATTTGCACTCCCATATTTATTTCAGCATAATTCACAACAGTCAAGATACAGAAACAAACTGCCAACAGATGAATGGATAAATTGTGGCATGTATCTGCACAATAGATACTAGTTTTAAAAAAGGAGGTTATGCCATTTGCAACAACATGGATCAATCTGGACTATATTATACTAAGGGAAATAAGCCAGATACAGAAAGACCTCATTGAATTTTGCCCTGCATATCTGCAATTTATTCAGCCAAACTCTAGGGCAAACCACATGTTGTAGCTATTTAAATTTAAACAAAATGTTTAGTTCCTTAACTTGCACTTGCCACATTTCAAGTGTTCAGTAGCCATATGGTAGTGGTGCTGTCATACTGGACAGCGCATTAAATATTTCCATCTTTGCAGAAATATATATATATTTCCATCATTACAGAAAGTTCTATTGCACAACACTGTTCTTGGGCACCATGCAGGTTTCTGGAGCTCTATTTTCAATGCAGTTTCCTCTTTGGTATCTCAGTGCAATTCCAGCTCTCTTAACAGCAGCCCCATATTACAGTCTGTTTTCTCTGCCCCATGAGACTGCTGCTCTGTTTGAATTCCATTCCCTGTGCTCAGTTTTGCACAAAGTGCCCTAAAGCATGTGGAGCTAACCTTACACATTTCAAGAATTGAAGCCCTGCACTGTTGTCTAATGCCTCCACGTAATTATGTTTAATATTTTGCTAGTATATAGTGCAGAGAGAATAAATTCAATCCATTAAACCATCACGGACATCTCCCACAAAAACTTGTGATGCTTGTAATTATTTTTACTGTTTAATAGTATTCCATTTTTGTTATCCATTCACTTGATGAATGGATGTACCTTTCATTCAGTTGTCCCTAATGGTTACATATTATATACTATAGTACAATGTCCAAAACATAATTTGGATGAGTATAATGTGTGTGATTCCATGTTACTTTATCACATGTAACCACCACTGCAACCAAGATACAGAGCTATCACCACAAAGCTCTTCTTTATGCTGCCTCTTAATACTCATGTCAGCTCCCCTCTTCCCATCATCCGGCCTTCTAGTCTTAAGTTCTGGCAACTACTCATTTATTTGCATCACTATACAGATTGTTATATCAATGGAATCATATAGAATATATGACCTTTGGCTTTTCTCACTCAGCATAATGTCTTTGGGAACCATCCAAGTTGTTAGATACACCAGTAGTTCATTTCTTTCTATCATGAGTAGTGTTCTTTGGTATCACTGTGCTAAAAAGTAAAGATGGTATAGTATTGTGTACCTGTTTTTATGTAAATTTAAGTTTTTATTTCACTGGAATAAATGTGCAGAAATACATATGGTAAGTTTTTTTTAAGAAACTGCTAAACTTATTTTCGAGTGGCTGTACTGTTTCACAATACTATAAGTATGAGATAACCAGTTTTGTTGCATCAGCAGAAGCATTTGCTATTTTCACTTTTAAAAAATCTATTCGAATAGGTATTGGTATCTCAATTTTATTTGTATTTTCTAATGATGTTGAATTTTCATATGTTTATTTGTCATCCATAGATCTTTGTCAGTGCAATATCTCTTCATATCTTTTGACCACTTTCTATTTGGATTTTTTTTAATGTTGACTTGTTATCATTTAAAAAATTATATACACCTAGGGGTGCCTGGGTGGCTCAGTCAGTTAAGTTTCTGCCTTTGGCTCAGGTCATGATCTCAGGTCCTGGGATCGAGCCCTGCATCAGCTCGCTGCTCGGTGGGGTGTCTGCTTCTTCCTCTGTCCCCCTCCCCTGCTTGTGCTCTTTTTCTCTCTCCCTCTCTCCCCCAAATAAATCAAATCATTATTCTATATATATCATACATAATATATATATAATCTTAAAATATACATAAATATATACATAATATGTATATGATCTAGAACTATTAAAATATATGTCAATTATATCTCAGTAAAGCTGGAAAAATATATTTTATTATTTCTAAAAATGTTTTCTTAAAGATTTTGTTTTTTTAAGTAATCTCTACACCTAACATGGAGCTCAGACTTAAAACCCTAAGGTCAGGGCGCCTGGGTGGCTCAGTGGGTTAAGCCGCTGCCTTCGGCTCAGGCCATGATCTCAGGGTCCTGGGATTGAGTCCCACATCAGGCTCTCTGCTCAGCAGGGAGCCTGCATCCCTCTCTCTCTCTCTCTCTCTCTGCCTGCCTCTCTGCCTACTTGTGATCTCTGTCAAATAAATAAATAAATAAAATCTTAAAAAAAAAAAACAAAACAACAACCCAAGGTCAAGAGTCTTATGTTCTGCTGACTGGACCAGGCAGGCACCCCTGGAAAAATTTATTTTAGTTAGGAGTCGTGTTTTGGCTATGTGGTTTGGAATATTTTTTCCTAGTCTGTGTTATCCTTTTCATCATCTTAATGGGGTCTTTTGAAGAGTAAAGTTTTAAATTTTGATGAAGTCTAATTTATGATTTTTTCTTTTATAGATCATGGTTTTAGTATGAAGCACATCATTTTATTATTAAGGTATACAACTTGATAATTTAACATGTATACATTGGGAAGCAATTACCACACAAGTTAGCACATTAATTTCCTCATATAGTTACCTTTTTTTTTTTGATGTATGGTAAGAACACTTAAGATCTACTATCTTAGTAAATTTAAAGTGCACAATGCAGTATTACTAACTATAATCATGTATGTTAGATCTTTAGATCTTATTAATCTTATAACTGACATTTTGTATCCTTTGACCAACATCTTCCCATTCCCTGCCCTCCCAACCCGACTACCACCATTCTACTAGCTTAGAGTTTGTCTTTTTTAGATTCTTTAGATTTTTAGATTTATTATTTATTATTATTATTTAGATTAGATTTTTTAGATATAAATGAATCATACAGTATTTTTTTCCTGTCTGGTTTATTTCACTTTGCACAATTTCCTCCAAGTTCATGTTGTTGCAGATGTGCCAGAATCTCCTTTTTTTAATGCCTGAATGGTACTCCATTAGTGTGGGTGTTTGTAGGTGTGTATATGCCATAATTTTTTTTGTCCATCAGTGGATATTTAGGTTGTTTAAGTATTTTGGCTACTGTGAATTAAGCTGCAGTGAACATGGGAGTGCAGGTACTGCTTTGAGATTCTGATTTTATTTCCTTTGGCTATTTACCCAGAAGAGGGATTATTGAATTATATGGTAGTTTTATTTTTATTTCTTTGGGAATCCCCATGCTGTTTTCCATAAAAGCTGTACAGTTTTATATTCTTACCAACAGTATAAAAGGATTTCCTTTCCTTCACATCCTTGCCAATACTTGGCAACTTCTTGTCTTTTAGTAACAGCAGTCCTAACAGATGTGAAAGTGGTAACTGGTTTTGATTTGCATTTCTCTGATGATGGGTGATATTGAGAGCTTTTTCATATACCTGTTTACCATTTGTAGTCCTTTTGGAAAAATGTCTCTTTAGGTTTTTGCCCATTTTTAAATTTTTTTTTTCAGTTTTGCTATTGAGTTTTATGAGGTCTTTTTGAATACTTTTTCTGTAAGTTGCTTTCAATTTTGTTGAATTTTTCCTCTGCTGTACAGAAGCTTTTTATTTTTATTTTATTTTATTTTATTTTAAAAGATTTTTATTTATTTATATGACAGACAGAGATCACAAGTAGGCAGAGAGGCAGGCAGAGAGAAAGGGAGGGACGCAGGCTCTCTGCTGAGCAGAGAGCCCAATGCGATGCGATGTGGGGCTCAATCTCAGGACCCTGGGCTGAAGGCAGAGGCTTTAACCCACTGAGCCACCCAGGTGCCCCCAGAAGCTTTTTAGATTGATGTAGTCCTATTTGTTTATTTGGTGTCAAATAAAAAATTGCTGAGACTATTGTCATGTCGAGAAGGTTTTCCCTGTTCTAGAAGTTACAGAGTTTCAGGTCTTATGTTTTGGACTTTATTTTGAGTTAGTTTTTGTATATAGTATAAAACATGGTTTTAACTTCATTATTTTTTTTTAAAGATTTTATTTATTTATTTGTCAGAGAGGGAGAGAGAGCGAGTAAGCACAGGCGGACACAGAGGGAGAAGCAGGCTCCCCCCCAAGCAAGGAGCCCGATGTGGGACTCGATCCCAGGGTGCTGGGATCATGACCCAAGCCGAAGTCAGCCGCTTAACCAACTGAGCCACCCAGGGGTCCCATTAACTTCATTATTTTGCATGTGGCTATCCAGTTGTCCCAATACCATATATTGAAGAGATCAGTTTTTCCCCATTGTGTATTCTTGGTACCCTTGTTAAAGATTAGTTGAGTTCATATGCATGGGTTTATTTCTTGGCTCTCCATTCTGTTGCATTGGATTATGACTATTTTTATGCCAACACCATACTGTTTTGATACTGTATCTTTTTTTTTAAATTTTTAAAAAAAATTTATTTGTCAGAGAGAGAGAGCGAGCACAGGCAGACAGAGTGGCAGGCAGAGGCAGAGGGAGAAGCAGGCTCCCTGCCGAGCAAGGAGCCCGATGTGGGACTCGATCTTAGGACGCTGGGATCATGACCTGAGCCGAAGGCAGCCACTTAACCAACTGAGCCACCCAGGTGTCCCGATACTGTAGCTTTTTAAGAAAACTTGCAATCAGTTTGTTCTTGAACTTGAAATCCAACTTTGTTCTTTCTCAGGATTGTTTTGGCTATCTGAGGTCTTTTGTACTTCCATAGGACTTTTAGGGTTGGTTATTGTTTTTATTTCTGTGAAGATTGCCACTGGAATTTTGATAGGGATTGTGTTGAATCTATAGATGATTTTGGGTAGTATGGTCATTTCAACAATGTTAATTCCAATCCATGAATAAAGAGTATCTTTCTATTTCCTTGTGTCTTCCTCAATTTCTTTCATCCCGCGGCTAAGAGAAGCTGTAGCTAGGTTATAGCACTCTTTCAGGATCTGCAAGTGGACTGAATTTGGAAGTGTATGCATGTGTCTGTCTGTTTTTTCTCTTTCATACTTTTGTTTAGGTTTTATATTAAATGCTTTGGCTAGAATTATCAGAACAAAGTTTTATCCCTGATTATAAAAGTAATGAATCTAGTTGTACATTGTTAAGATACTAGTTTAAGATAGTTATTCTTAATATTCTTTGCAGCGTTAAGGAATATTCTTCTGTTATACTTTTTAAAGATTTATGAGGGAACTGGGGCTAAACCTTATATCATGTCAAGGTTTTTGGCTTACATTAAGAACTTTAATGGGTAAAAACTCACTGCATAACAACATTAGATTAGTAGTCAGCATATGAAGTTGACAAACTCATTTCCTTCCTACCAAATCTTTTTGTGTTCTTTGCCAAGGTTATGATGGATGAAGATGAGAATAATCTCTAGGTCTGTTGGAGTGGGCTTCTTTATGCACACTTTTACTACTTCAATCTTCCCAGGCTTCATATTATTCTGATATTCCTTGCCTTTCTGGAACTCATAGGTAGTTCTTTTTTGGATATCCTGATTACTTTGTAATCAGGCCATGACATGCAGAACATACATGAAAAGAAAAGAATGATAGTTTCCTTATTTTACTATTGCTATATTTTTTTCTCTAGTGGTCTCTTGAGAATAGGCCACAACACAGCAGAAGTCTTTTCCTCAGGAATCAAGATAGAGACCTCTTTCCACTTGTATAGATTTTGTAAGAGTTAAGGGCTTTAGATAAATAGTAGTAACAACAGGGTTAGGCTATGAATCTCTGAGCTGCCATTGTAGTTGGATTTCAACCCAATGAAAGATCAGCTTTTAGATCAGTCTCTGTGGAGTGAATACTTTTTGTTTTCCCTCAGAGAATCCTGCACATGGAAATAGAAAATGCTAACTACAAGTCACTGATGCTATCTATGTGGAGGATTTATGTAGTATAAGATATCTTATTAGTCTTTTAATATCTGAGCATTTTCTTCCTCTGGTTCCTCCTAAAATCTTAGCAAAAATATTGGCTAATTAGAATATACTTTCTTCTTAGCACAGAGAAGTTCTTTAAAAGCAATGTTTCACATGATTCAGGTGTGGGTAATATAAAGAACGTATTTTTAATAAAGCCATTTTAATAACTTGTGTCAGAAGGTCACTATAATTAGTGGAGTTTTAAAGATGATATTTCAATAAAGTATAATTTTAGGCATTTTTAAAAATTATGGTTATATGCTTAGTCATGTTGCCTCATGAGCCAGAGGGAGGGAATATTCTAGATACCAAATTCTCCCTCCACTGAGGCAAATCAACCATATCAAGATACCAGGGAATTACTAGTAGTCTGGAAGATGTAATTTAGCAAATGATAGGTGCTAAACTTAAAAAGAATAGTTATTTTAAAATTTTTGTCCTGCCATCTGCATTTAATTACAACCTAGTTGTAGCTCGTACACAGCTGCTTAATTCATTCAGTGATCCAAAAGTATTTACTGGACACCTGCTACCTGATGATTAAATGACATAACTAAAGGATTTTGTAAACAATAAAGTGCTATGAAAATGCAAGGTAATGGTATACAACTCAATAGCAAAAACCAAATAATCCAATTAAAATTGGCAGAGGATCTAAATAGACATTTTTCCAAAGAAGACATACGGATGGTCAACAGATATATTGAATAGGTACTTACATCATTAACCATCAGGGAAATGCAAATCAAAAGTACAGTGAGATGTCACTTCATAGGTTAGGTTAGCTATTATAAAAGAAAAAACAAGAAATACATGTTTGCAAGGATGTGGAGAAAAAGGAATTCTTATATACTGTTGTAGGGAATGTAAATTAGTTCAGTCACTATGAAAAACAGTATGGATTTTCCTTAAAAAAATTTAAAAGTAGAACTACCATATGACTCAGGAATTCCACTTCTGGTATTTACCTGAATGACACAAAAACACTAACTACTCAAAAAGATAGGCACCTTCATATTCATTGCAACAATATTTACAGTAGCTAAGATATGGAGAACAAACTAAATGTCCATTGATAGATGAATGGATAGAGAAAATGTGTATACACACACACACAGTGGAAAGTATTTCAGCCAAAAAAATAGAAGGAAATCTTGCCATTTGTAATGGACAACATGGATGGACCTTAAAAGAAATACCATATGACCTCACTTAGAAGTGGAATCTAAAAAAAACAAAAATAACCAAAACCAAGCTCATAGATGTAGAGAACAGATTGGTGATTGCCAGAGGTGGTGGACGGGAGGTAGGTGAAGTGAGTGAAAGGGGTCAAAGGTAAAAATTTCCAGTTATAAAATAAGTCATGAGGATGTATCCTAAAGCATGGTGACTATAGTTAATAATACTGTATTGCATAGTTGAAAGTTGCTAAAAGTAGATCTTAAAACTTCTCATCCGGGAAGAAAAAAATTACATGTTGACATATGTTAACTTGACTAATTATGATCATTTTGCACTATATACATATATTTAAACACTGCTACACATGAAACTTATATGTCAATTATACCTCAATTAAAAAATGCATGGTAATGGTTCATCAACTAACAAATTTAACACTAATGTAAAACATAATAGAGGAAAATGTTCTGTCAGGAGAGGGGGCATATGGGAATTTTTTCTACTTTACACTTAATTTTTCTATATACATAAAACTAAAGAATAAAGTCCTTCGTGATGATGATGGTGATAAGAAAAGAAGAAGAAGCTGCAGAGCAGCAGCAAGATAAGTTTGTTGTTGCTATTGAATACAAAGCAAAGTATCTGAATATTATCTAACTTTAACCATGCCTATTAGCTAAAAAAGAATTGATAAGGTTAAAGAAACTAACTTAGAATTTCTGGTTCAAGATAATAAACTAAGCACCATATTTCTCCCCAGAATGGAACAGTTTGTTGAGCAGTTTCTAGTTGGGGTGTTTGATCCTGAGAAGTAGAACAGTTTGTGTCCTCAAAAATAGACACAGAGGAGGGGCGCCTGGGTGGCTCAGTGGGTTAAGCCTCTGCCTTCGGCTCAGGTCATGATCTCAGGGTCCTGGGATCTAGCCCTGCATCGGGCTCTCTGCTAGGCAAGGAGCCTGCTTCCTCCTCTCTCTCTGCCTGCCTCTCTGCCCACTTGTGATTTCTGTCTGCCAAATAAATAAAATCTTTAAAAAAAAAATAGACACAAGGAAAATTAAAAGAATAGGCAGCTGAACTCATGGCTTAAGCTGAATACTTTTTGTCCTTATTCTTTCAAATGCAGCCCTGTCTGCCTGTTGACTAGTTCCCAGGCTACCCACCCTGCAAGGAATCCTGCCTATTGGCAGGTGTCACCTCCCTACGTGAAACCCACCCTCCCCTTCAGATGAAAGGATTACTAGGCAAACAGGACAACCAAACTGCAGAGAAAACCCACACAGGAAGAAGAAAAAGTATTTAAAAATCAGGATTAACTGACACAAAAACCAACAAGAGACAGAAACAATTCATGTGAGAAGAAAATGTAAAAAAATAAAAAATAAAAAATTCTAGTTAGTGTCTATAAGTATTAAAGAAGAAATTAGACCCATAAAACAAGCATCGCTGTTGTTTAAAAAAAAAAGCTGTTAGGCAATAAGAGTGGTTAGAAATTTAAGTATTCAGTAGGTATGATAAATAACTAGAAAGGACATGGTTGAAAAACCAACTGGCAATGTAAAGAGACACATAATAAGTGAACTAAGGAGAAGTATGATAGAAAATTTAAAGGATGTGGTAGATAGATTTAGCAGGTATAGCATTAGTAGAAATTCTATAAAGGAGCAGAATCTGGAAAGCAGAAAAAAAAATAATGGAAGACAATTTTCTTGAGCTAAAGAAAAGAGTCTTCAGACTGAAAGAATCCCTGAAGAACTAAGAAGAAAAAAATTTTAAAAGATGCACCTGGAGAGACGCCTGGGTGGCTCAGTTGGTTGGACGACTGCCTTTGGCTCAGGTCATGATCCCGGAGACCCGGGATCGAGTCCTGCATCAGGCTCCCAGCTCCACGGGGAGTCTGCTTCTCCCTCTGACCTTCTCCTCGCTCATGCTCTCTCACTGCCTCTCTCTCAAATAAATAAATAAAATCTTAAAAAAAAAAAAGATGCATCTGGAAACATTTCGATAATACTTTCTAAATTCTTAAGGATAAAAAGGAAATCCTAAAAGCTTTCAGATAGAAGCAGAAGAAGATCTTTACAAAGGAACAAGAATCAGCTCGGACATCTTATCCACAATAGTGGGCTATATGAGACAAAGGAAAATTCTTTCCAAGTATAAGATAAAGTGACTTTGAACTTAGAATCTATACCCAGCCACATAATCAAGTGAAGGTAAGATAGATTGTCAAAATGAAAACATTAAGAAGTTTGTGACCAATGGACATCATATGAAGAAAATTGAGATTGTACTCCAGGAAAAAAAAAATTTGTTTTTTACAAAGATGAATGCAGAATATACTGGAAATAGTAATAATTTGTAGGTCCCAAGAGACACATTTCTTAGGCTGTTATTCTAACTTGATCTTACTCTGAAAATTGTAATATTCATTTGAATTACATTACAATCCATATAGCGATTTGCAGAGAATAGTTCTTGATCTTAAGAAAAGAGAAAATTCTGAGTATGTTCAGATTTTAGTGTGATATACAAATGAATGGCAAATGGGACTGCCATAACAAAGTACTACAGAGTGGGCAGCTTAAAGAAGAAAAATTTATTTGCTCGCCATTCTGGAGGCAAAAAGTACAAGGTCAGTGTGTCAGGAGTGTTGATTTTTTATGGGGATACTCTTGGCTTATAGATGGCTTTCTTCTCCCTGTGTCTTCACATTGTCTTTCCTCTGTGTGTGTCTGTGTTCAAATTCCTCCTCTTATAAGGATACCAGTTGTATTGGGTTAGAGCCCACTCTAATGACCTCATTTAATTTAATTACCTCTAGAAAGGTTTGTCTTCAAATGAAGTCACATTCTGAGGTACTGGGCGTTAGGGCTTCAACATATGAATTTTTCAGGGACACAGTTCAGCTCACATAAGTAATTAGAAGACACTACCATTTCAAACTTAGTATTTATTTTGAGGAAATAAATTCGCAACAATTTGAAATGAGAGATTAGCGAAGAGTTTTGATGATGCTGATAATGCCATGAATTGTTTTAAATTTTTATTATTTTAAATTAACTCCCTCAAGTATGTATTTCAGCAATATATTCATTATCGTTATTAGTCTATATTACCTAAAGACCAAAATATTACAACTCAGTGGGTTAAAGCCTGGGCTTAGGTTGTGATCCTGGGGTCCTGGGATCAAGCCCTGCATTGGGCTCTCTGCTCAGCAGGGAGCCTGCTTCCCCCTCTTTCTCTCTGCCTGCCTTTCTGCCTACTTGTGATCTCTGTCAAATAAATGAATAAAATCTTTTTTTAAAAAATCCAAATATTATGACAGAATATAACTAACATTTCCAGTGTTAAGAACCAGAGAGGCATGACTTGCTAAGATCACAGAGTTAGAAAGAAGCAGATTTGGGACTCTGAATCCAAATCTGTCTGAGGCCATGGCCCATTCCGTTCATTAGTGTACAAGGTTGCATAGTGTCCCCTAAATTCATGCCCACTTAGAACCTCAGAATTGATCTTATTTGGAAATAAGATCTTTGGATATGTAATTAAGGCAAGGATTGAGATGAGAGCATACTAGATTAGGGTAGGCACTAAATCCAATGCCAGGGTCCTTCTAAGAGATAGAAAATGACACCCAGGGACACACAGAGAAGGCCATGGAGGCATAGATTGGAGTTATTCTAGTTAAGCCACAGAAAGGATGTCAACGGCCACCACAAACTAGAAGAGGTAAAGAAAGATCCTTTCCTAGAGTTTTCAGTGGCAATGTGGCCCGGCTGACACCTTGATTTCAGACTTCTGGCCACTAGAACGGTGAGAGCCAATTTCTGTTGTTTTAAGTCACCAAGTTTGTAGTGATTTATTGCAGCAGCCTTATGGGCAGTTACTTCCACTGCTTTCAATTCTTTTGGGTATATATAGATAAGAGTGGAATTTCTGGGTTATTGGAAATTTTATGTTTAACTTTTTGAGGAACCACCAAACTGTTTTCCACAGCAGACACACCAGTTTACATTTTCACATTCCCACCATCAAAGCACTAAGGTTTCAATTTGTCTTTATCCTTGCCAACACTTTTTATTTTGTATATTTTAAGAAATTATAGCCATCCAAGTAGATGTGAAGTGATATTGTTGTTTTCTCAGCTGTTTTTGTGTCAAAACAATTAACTTCATTTAGGCAACAAAGTTAAAGTAACCTTTTGATAACCAGTGGATCAAAGTTAAGGTGGTTTTTAAGATGGGGCGCCTGGGTGGCTCAGTTGTTAAATGTCTGCCTTCGGCTCAGGTCATGATCCCGGGGTCCTGGGATGGAGGCCCACATCCGGCTCCCTGCTCCGCGGGAAGCCTGCTTCTCCCTCTCCCACACCTCCTGCTTGTGTTCCCTCTCTCGCTGTCTCTCTCTCTGACAAATGAATAAAATCTTTTTTTAAAAAAGTGGTTTTTAAGATAACTTTGTTTATCAAAATACTAGCTTCTGTATCTCCACTGGTCACTGAGAAATCACACATCCAGACTCCCCACCACGTTAGAAACGTGTTCTCCCAGTGCCAGTCCGCTCTAACCACTCTCATGCTGCTACACCTCTAATTCCGCAGGACGCTCCAATAGCAAGAAAGCACCAACATGTCCAATCACTTTTACTTCTAGGTGACCCGAAGCTAATTCTACTAGAGTAAGAAAAAAAATATCGGCTTCCATTATTGGGAGGGATATTGCAGCAGTTCACTAGAAGGAAAAGCTACAGGAAGTAGAGACAGGACTAGAAATTAAGATTCGGCACTGGCAAGAGAGCTCTTGATATTTCTTTGCTCTCTCTGCGTGGTTGTCTTTCATTCTCTCCTACTGCAAAATAGGTAGATGGCCAGTTCTAGTTTTACACTCTTTCACATGCTGTGAAGCAAAGGACTATTTTTCTCAGTATCTCTATCAGAAAATTCTTGGAGATTATTCTGATTTGCCCACGCCCTGTGACCCGCCCCCATTGCTGTGGGGGAGGATGGCTTTGAGGAATTGTGGGATGGTCAGTTTCATGTGTTAACTTGACTAAGCTAAGTAATACCTAGATAAGGTGGTATAAAATTTCTGGTGTGTCTGTGAAGGTGTTTCTGGAAGCGATTAGCATTTGATCAGTGAAATGAGTAAACAGGGGTCCTCTCCCCAACGTGAGTGGGCACCTTTGAGGGTCCACATAGAACAAAAAAGGCTAAGGAAGGGAAAATTCTTTGCTTGGGCTGAGACATCCATCTTCTCCCACTTTTAGACGTTGGTGTTCCTGGTTCTCATGATTTTGGACTCAGATTGTAACTTACACTATCAACTCCCTGATTCTCAAGACTTGATTAAATCTCAAGACTTGAGACTTGGAATGACACACCACCGGCTTTCATGGTTCCATGAAATCTCTATCTACATATATCCTATTGGTTATGTTTCTCTGGAGAACCCTGATTAACACAAATAGCATGCAAAAATGTACATGGGGAGAAAACAACACTTTAGTTAAAGTTGTCTTATTCTGTTTAGGCTACTGTAACAAAAATACCATAGACTGGCTGGCTGTTTGAAATTGATTCCTCACAGTTCTGGAGGCAAGAAAGTTCAAGATTAATGCACCACCAGTTTCAGTATCTGGTGAGGTCTCACTTCCTGGTTTGCAGTAGAGTTCTGCTTCCTGTGTCCTCACATGGAAAGGGAATGGAGGAGGGGAAGCAAGCTCCCTACTGTCTCTTTATATAAGAGCACTAAGTCTATCATGAGGGCTCCACTCATGGCTTAACTACCTCCCAAAGGCCTCACCTCCAAATACCAGCACATTGAGAATTAGGATTTCAACATATGAATTGTGGAGGGATACAAATATTCATTCTACAACAAAAGTGGAGATCATGAAAATTAAAAACTTTTGTGCTTCAGTGAACATAATTAATAAAAAGAAAAGACTCATAGAATGGGAGAAAATATTTGTAAACTGCAAGTCTTATAAGACTTGTATCTTTGAGGGGGCATCTGGGTGTCTCAGTTGGTTAAGCGTCTGCATTTGGCTCAGGTCATGATCCCGGGGTCCTGGGATTGAGCCGCACATCGGGCTCCTTGCTCAGCGGGGAGTCTGCTTCTCTCTCTCTCTCTCTGTCCCTCCCTATGCTCATGCTCTGTCTCTCAAATAAATAAAAATCTAAAAAAAAAAGACTTGTATCTTTGATATATAAAGTACTTCTGCAATTGAATAATAAAGAGACATAATCCAATTTAAAATTGGGCAAATAATTTGAAGAGATATTTCCCCAAAGATGTTATACAAATGGCCGATTAATCACATGAGAAGATGCTCAACATTAACCATGAAATTGAAACAAATATACTTCACACCCATTAAGATGGCTAATATAAAAGAGACAGATAAAGACATGTGTTGGGAAGGATTGGAGAAATTGGACCTCTCATGCGCTACTGATGGAAATGAAAAATAATGTAGGTGCTTGGTGCACAGTCTGATAGCTCTTTAAATAGTTGAACCTATGTTACCATATGATCCATCACTGCTACTTCTAGTTATATACTCAAGAAAAATTAAAATATATATTCATGTAAAAACTTAAATGTAGATGTTCATAGCAGCATATTCATAATAAAGTGGAATTATATCAGTTGATGAGTGGTTATGTGAAATCTGTGATATCCATACAGTGGTATATTACTTGGCCATAAAAATGAATGAAGTACTGATTCATGCTACAATTGGGATAAACCTTGAAAATATGCCAAGTGAAAGAAGCGTGTCACAAAAGACCACATGATTTTGTTTATATAAAAAGTCTAGAAAAGGTAAATCTGTAGACAGAAAGTAGGTTAGTGGTTGCCTAGGTGTGGGGTCGGGGGAAGAGGAATTGGAGGGTCATGGTTAACGGATATGGATTTTCTCTAGGCAGTGATTGAAAATGTTCTAAAACTTATGGTACTGATGATGCCTGATGCACAACTCTGTGAATATACTAAGATTTACTGAATTTTGCACTTTAAATGAACAGTATGTATGTGAATAATATCTCAATAAAACTATTTTTTAAAGAATACCATGGCTGTCTGGTGGAAAAACATTTATGTTTGAGTAGTGAGCTGAATCAGCCACTTTTTTCATGGAATATCATTTTTACCTGAGTGACTGACAGACAAGGTATTGTTATTTGGAGTTGGATATTTGGCAGACATTTAAAAAAAAAATCAATTAAATGAGCCTATAACATCAGGAAAAACAACAGTAATTTTTTTCTGGTGATAAATTTGAGCTTTCAAGTGAAAATCAGAATTTCCTTTGAAGACTTGGAGACTTGTATCTGCCATCTTGAACTTCACTGCTTCCTAAATAAATGTGAGTTTTGGATATGGTATAGTGAAATGTGTCAACACTGGAAGATTTGCATAACTCAGTGACCCAATATATGTATATTTTTACAGATTTTATTTATTGTCTTATTTTAAAATGAGATAGGGAGAGACAGCACAAGTGGGGGTAGGAGCAGAGGGAGAGGGACAAGAAGACTGCACTGAGTACAGAGCCTAATGTAGGGCTCAATTCCATGACCCTGAGATCATGACCTAAGCCAAAATCAAGAGTCTGACACTTAGCCGGCTGAGCCAACCCTGGCACCGCAGTGAACCAGTATTTTTAAATGAGCCATGTGTGATGCAAAATCACATGGGTAAAAGATCCATTCAAAGTGTAAGAGAGACCAATGGATTTTAACATAATGTAGTTCAAAAAGTTCACTAATTTGGGCACCTGGGGTGGCTCAGTCGGTTAAGCGTCTGCCTTTGGCTCAGGTCATGATCCCAGGGTCCTGGAATCAAGCTAGCATCAGGCTCCCTGCTCCTTGGGGAGCCTGCTTCTCTCTTTCCCTCTGCTTGCTATTCTCCCTGCTTGTGCTCTCTCTGTCAAATAAATTAAAATCTTTAAAAAAATGTTCACTAATAGTGCATTTCAGATGTAACACTGCAACTAACATTTAAGATACTGCCACTTACCAAATTTTGGCATACTATCAAAGAAGAATATACAATATAATTCGAAAAGGCTATGTAAATACTTCTCCCCTTTCAACTACATATCTGTGTGATCAGATTTTCTTGGTATATTTCAACCAAAACAACATATGGTAACACATTCAATGCGGAAACAGAGATGAGAATCCAGCTGTCTTCTATTGTTACAGATGCATGTTTGTGTCTGCCCCCAAATTCCCATCTTGAAACCCTAAACCCCAATGTGACGGTATATGGAGTCTGTAGGAGGTAATTAGGTTGTGAAGATGGAGCTCTCATGATGGAATTAGTGACCTTTTAAAAACAGATAGGACGGAGTTCTCTCTCCCTCCCCTCACTTTCTCCTTTCATCCTTGCCAAGTGAGACATAGGAAGCAGGTAATCAATCATCTGCAAATCAGGACTAGGTCACGAAACACTGAAACTGCTCACTGTTGATGCCTTAATCTTGGCCTTCTCAGCCTCCAGAACTGTGAAGAATACATTTCTATTCTTTAAGTCACCAGTCTATGGTATTTTTGCTATAGCAGTCAGAACTAAGACATCTACTGAGCAGATATTAAAGAGATTTGCAAAAACATGAACCCTTTCTAAAAATTTAGTCCTTATGAAATATTATGTGTTATGTTAACATAATGAGTTTATCATTATTTTAAAAATAATATAATTAATTTGGAAATAAGCATTTATAATTGTCTTTTAATTTCTAATACATTAAACATTAATAGATACAACCCATGCAAAAACTCTTTGGGGTCATTAAATTTTTCAAGAGTGTAAAGGGAGCGTCGCCTGGGTTGCTCAGTGGATTAAAGCCTCTGCCTTTGGCTCAGGTTATGATCCTAGGGTCCTGGGATTGAGCCCCGCATCAGGCTCTCTACTCAGCAGGGAGCCTGCTTCTTCCTCACTCTCTGCCCACTTGTGATCTCTGTCAAATAAATAAATAAATAAAAATCTTAAAAAAAAAAAAAGAGTGTAAAGGGAACTTGAGACCAAGCTATTGAGTAGAGGGAATGCAGGTTGTATCAGGCCTTGACTCCACAGAAGGAGAGAAGGGCCCCCTTTTCAGTTCAGGTAGGAGCCTGCATGGAGATAGGTGTAGAATGGAGATAGGTCTAGGACTTACTCCCTGCGCCTACCTCAGGGTGTGCACCTTGGTTTGAGGGAAGAAAGACAAGTCAGAAAGGTTTGGGAAATTGCAGAGCAGAGTACTTTTGTGCCTGGTTTTCTGTCAGAGAAACTGAGGCAGAAGTCCTACCGTGCTTCCCTCCAATGTGAAGTGGTTGTGAGGGTTTCCCCTCCTTGATTCTCTGAAGTCTATGAGTGAAATGAAGAGGACAATGGTTCATGTTAGGTGCGTTACTAAACAAAACGAGACTGAGACAAAGTGAAAGTTATTTAAAGCTTTATTTTATGATAAATATTAGAAGTTAGACTGATCGGTCAGGGGAATGAGACCGAGACAAGGTGAAAGTTATGCAAAGCTCTATTTTATGCTAAGCATTAAAAGTTAGACTGACCGGCCAGGGCCGTCTCTGAAGAGAGCGACCACCCCCAGCTTACAGGCTCAAGAACTGACTGACTGACCGGTCAGGGCCGCCTCCGAAGAGGGCGACCCCTCCCAGCCTCACAGACCACCTTTTACAGAGCAAAAGTCTGGCCACACATAGGTGGCCAATGAGATTGTAGTCATGTTAGGTCACATGCAGGTGGCCAATTGAATTACAATTTACCCTATAGTAGCTGTGTGACCCAACCTATGACTCTGGTCAGAATTGGTGCTCAAGGTTGGCGCCCAAACGGCGGGGTTTACATTCTTTGGTGGTTAGGGAGACAATATGTGTACTTTTACTGATTGGATGTCTCCACCTGGCCTGACTCGTCCTTGTATTCTGGGCTCTGTTATCAGGAACTGGCCGACCATATTTTACTGGTTTCCCAGACTTGCTTCTAAGTAAGTTTCTCTGGGGGAGGGGGGGGCGTCAGGGTCAGTTTAAGTTTTGCTGCACAAACAACAAAATGGCTTTTAACCAAGATGGAGTCGCTCTGGCTAAATAGGTCCTTACAGTTCATATGTCCTTTTGGGGTATGTGGAATGCGTCCAGAAGTGTGGGACCAACTTACTTGCAGGTAAATAGTCCCAAGGTAGGGGCCAGTGGGGGTCGCGGAAAAATCACAGCGAACCAGCGTCGTCAGTGGGATTAGGGCAAAAGCAGGCCACCAGGGGTGATGTTGGCAACATTGCGAGAATAGTCAAACCTCAGACACCTCAGGCGAAAGTCGGAAGCTCGCAAATGAGACCAAGGCGAGGCGCTGGGATGCCTCAGAGATCAACATGGGAAGAGAGGCCTCTCCCTTGTTTCATAAACTTATCCTACACTCTGAGAGGGGGAAAACCCCAAACCTGGGAGAACCAAAGAGACTGAGCTAAACTAGAATTAGGTTTTTGTTCTTGTTTTTAATATAGAAGTTACTGTGGATGCGTAACTTTTTCTTTTCCCTGTTATTGAGTGGAAATGAAGGCCTTTGAGCAAATTAGGTTTATTTATAAAAGAATAAGGAAAGTTACGTCTGAGGTGTGACTCGTTTCTCCACTAAACCTTTATTCCTGTGGTAGGTCTGCGTATCCTCAATGTTGTATCCCTAGAATTTAAGCTTATGTTTGGTCACTCAATAAATAATTGTTAATTGAATGAAAAGTAAACTGACTTGGAGATCTTGGTTCTGTTTTATATTTGTCCTCCTTATATACATATGTTTATGAACCAACCAGGCCAGACTGAGCCCAAAGCCCCATGGCATTCAAGCCAGATTTCTGCTCAAGCCACACTCTGGCTTCCTAGGATGCTCCAGGTCAAAGTTCACATCCTTACAATGGTCATCTAACATTCCCCACACCAGCTCTTCTCTTGATCTCCTATACCTCTCCCCTCCACTCACTCCATTCTAGGTGTCTCTACACCTAGAATCTATAAGGCATGCTCTACTCTGACCATCTTTCCCTAGCTGCCCATGAAGCTAATTCCCTCACACCTTTCTAGTCTTTGTTTAAATGCCACCTACTCCTTGAAATCTTCCTCTTTAAAATTGTAACCTACCTGACCCCCAACCGGGGACTCCTTTCCATCTTTATTTATTCCCATAATACCTTGCACTTCCTAATTCATAATATTTATTTATATTGCTTATGGTCTGCCATTCCTTACTAAAATGCTCAATGAGGACAAGAATATGCATTTCAAAGGTTTATTTTACGGCAAGAATGTTGTTTGGCATAAAATAGGCTCTCAATACACATTTGTTGAATTTACTGAGTTGAACGGAGTACTCATTGTTTGGAATTCCATTCCTAGAAGTCTGTCTGAATCTCCTCTCTTCTGGCACACAGCCCCATTTAGCCCCCCTGAGCTGTGTACTCTGGTCTCCTATTTTGACATTTGGCTTTCAAACCTTTTCTAATCACCAATCCCTGTAGCTATTTAAGGAGTTTATCTAGAAGTCTTATCTACCTTCCTCAAAACAGCTTCATTTTTATTCTCTGTTGGATCATCTGTTTTCTGAGAAAAGCCTTAATTTCCTCATGTCCCTGTCATTCCTCACAGCCACCGCCCCCCCGCACCCCCCACCCCCGGTCACCCATCCAGGACATTGTTGGCAGCCTTGTCTTGCCTTGTCTGTCATGTAATCTGACTGTCAAACAAGTTTCACTCACTACCAACGTTAGCATATTGAATTCTTCCATTTACATTGCAAGTATGCTTAGCCCCCTGGATTGAGGCCTTTCTACACACATATTTTTGGGATTTTTTTTTCCATGATGGCTGGGAAGTATAGGGAGTGTGTGTGTGGGGGGTGATGAGGAAAGATGGGAATTAGGCATAGTAATTATATGGTAAATTCAGGATCTTCCAAAGACAGCACACTTTTTTGTTTGTTTGTTTTTAAAGCACTCAGAGGGATTTTTGAGATCCACTGCTTTAATTTATGGAAATGATTAAACACAACTTTGTAGCTATCAAGTTCTTTCCAAGGTCACCAATAAGTAAGTGGTAGAGCTGAGAATGGAACCCCAGGCTTTCTATTTCTCAAACTAGTACTCTTTCTATTCTGTCAGGCTACTCCCCACAAAAAAAAGAAGATTTCAGAGGAATCCTTTGCCTTCTTCGATATCACCATTTCGTCCTCTCCTCTCTTCATTTGTTTCTCCTATTTTGATTGAGTGGAGTTTATGAATTTGGATAACTCCCTGGTCTTTAGGTTTAACCTGAAGACACCATTGTAGGGAGTCACAGGTGGAACCAAAATGCCTATGTTTTATCTGATTTCTAGTTCACTACTTTCCACACTGGAATGCATTATTTTTCTGTGTGGCATTGAAGTTAATTATCAATTCCCAGTTACAACCTGTGGAGAAAATGTACAATATCAGGTTAAAATAGGGTTGGTATTTTGTAGAAAGTTTGTAAAATGATTTGAACAAGTTTCCATGTAAATATTGTTAGATTCTTGGTAACACTGGGAGTCTGCTGTGTTACATCACTGTCCTAAACTAAATGGGAGTGAACTTGAAATTATTCATATTTTTTTCTTTAAAAAATTATTTTATTTTTGTTTTCTTAGTTTCAAGTGTACATATGATTCAACAAGTCTATGCATTATTCACTATTCATTGAAATAAGTGTATTCTTGATCCCCTTTATCTATTTCACACATTGTCACACCCACTTCCCCTCTTGTAAACACCAGTTTGTTCTATTTAAAATCTGTTTTTTGTTTGTCTTTTTCATCTTTGTTCATTTGTTTTGTTTTTAAATTCTACATATGAGTGAAATCGTATAGTATTTGTCTTTCTCTGACTGACTTATTTCACTTAGCATAATACTCTCTAGTTCTATCCACATCCTTGCAAATGGCAGGATTTCATTCTTTTTTTATGGCTAAGTATATTCCACTGCGTGTGTGTGTGTGTGTGTGTGTGTGTGCATGCGTGTGCGCACACATCTCATCTTTATCCATTCATCTATGAATGGGCCTTTGGGTTGCTTTCATAACTTGGCTATTGTAAATAATGCTGCAGTAAACTTAGGGGTGCCTGTAGCTTTTCAAATTAGTCTTTTCATTTTCTTTGGGTAAATACCCAGTAGTGGAATTACTGGATCATATGGTAATTCTATTTTTAATTTTTTGAGGAACCTCCTTTTTCCACAGTGACTCTACCAATTTGCATTCCCTCCAACAGTGCATGAGGGTTCCTTTTTCTCCATATCCTTGCCAACACGTGTTCTTGTCTTTTTGAATTTAGCCATTCTGACAGGTGTAAGTTGTAAGTCTCACTGTGGTTTTGATTTGCAATTCCCTGATGATGAATGATGTTGAGCATCTTTTCATGTTAGCCATCTGGATGTCTTCTTTGGAAAAAATGTCTATTCAGACCCCTGCTCATTTTAATTGGATTTTTTTGTGTGTGTTGAGTTGTGTAAGTTCTTCGTATTTTTTGGATATTAACTCCTTATTGGATATATAACTTGCAAATATCTTTTCCCATTTAGTAGGTTGCCTTTTTGTTTTATTGATGGTGTCCTTCGCTGTGCAAAAACATTTTATTTGGTATAGTCCTAGTAGTTTAATTTTACTTTCCCCCCCTTGACTGAGGAGACATATCTAGAAAATGTTGCTATAACTGATGTCAAAGAAATTTCCGTCTATGTTTTCTTCTAGGGGTTTTGGTTTCAGGTTTCACATTTAGGTCTTTGATCCATTTTGAGTTTATTTTTTGTGTATGGCATAAGAAAATGGTCGTTTCACTCTTTTGCATGTTGCTGTCCAGCCCAGCACTATTTGTTGAAGAGACTGTCTTTCCCCATTGTATATTTTTGCCTCCTTTGTCATAGGTTAATTGACCATGTAAGGGTGGGTTTATGTCTGAGCTCTCTGTTCTATTGATCTATGTGTCTATCTTTGTGCCAGTATCATACAGTTTTGAGTATTACAGATTTGTAGTATATCTTGAAATCTGGCATTGTGATACTACCAGCTTTGTTCTTCTCAAGATTTTTTGACTATTTGGGCTCTTTTATAGTTCCATATAGATTTTGGGATTATTTGTTTCAGTTTTGTGAAAAACAGTGGTGGTATTTTGTTGGGATTGCATCAAATCTATAAATTGCTTTGGATAATATGGACATTTTAACAATATTGTTTCTTCCATAAGCATGGAATATCTTTCCATTTGTGTCATCTTCAATTTCTGTCATTAATGTTTTATAGTTTTGAAGTACCAATCTTTAACTTTATTGGCTAAGTTTACTCTTAGATATTTTATTATTTTTGGTCCAGTTGTAAATGGGATTGTTGGCTTAATTTCTCTTTTTGCTAGTTCATTATTAGTGTATATAAATAGAACAGATTTCTGTATATTAATTTTGTAACCTGTGACTTTACTAAATTCATTAATCAAGTCTAGCTTTTTGGTGGAGTCGTTAGGGTTCTATCATCTGCAAATAGTGAAAGTTTTACCTCTTCCTTACCAATTTGAATGCCTTTTAAAAATTTCTTATTTGATTGTTGTGGGTAGGACTTCCAGTACTATATTGAATAAAATTGGTAAGAGTGGGCATCCGTGTCTTGTTCCTAATCTTGGTGGAAAAGCTTGCAGTTTTTCACCATTAAATATGATTTTAGCTATGGATTTTTCATATATGGACTTTATTGTGTTGAGGTACATTCCCTCTAAAACCTACTTAGTGAGGTTTTTAAAAAATTTATTTTTATTACCATATAATATATTATTTGCCCCAAGAGTACAGGTCTGTGGATCATGATGCTTACACATTTCACAGCACTCACCATAGCACATACCCTCCCCAATGTCCATAACCCAACCACCCTCTCCATACACCCCCACCCCCCAGCAACCCTCTGTTTCCTGAGATTAAGGGTCTCTTATGGTTTGTCTCCCACCCAATCCAACCTTGCTTCATTTTTTCCTTCCCTACCTCCCATAACCCTTGCCATGCCTCTCAACTTCCTCATATCAGAGAGCTCATATGACAATTGTCTTTCTCTGATTGACTTATTTCACTCAGCATAATACCCTCTACTTCCAGCCACGTGGTTGCAAATGGCAAGATTTCATTTCTTTTGATGGCTGCATTGTATTCCATTGTATATATATATACCACATCTTCTTTATCCATTCATCTGTTGATGGACATCTAGGTTCTTTCCATAGTTTGGCTATTGTGGACATTGCTGCTATAAATATCGGGTGCATGTGCCCCTTCAGATTACTACATTTGTATCTTTAGGGTAAATACCCAGTAGTGTGATTGCTGGGTCATAGGGTAGCTCTACTTTTAAATTTTTGACGAACTTCCATGCTGTTTTCCAGAGCGGTTGCACCAGCTTGCATTCCCACCAACAGTGTAGGAGGGTTCCCCTTTCTCCACATCCTTTTCAGCATCTGTTGTTTCCTGACTTGTTAATTTTAGCCATTCTGACTGGTGTGAAGTGGTATCTCATTGTGGCTTTGATTTGTATTTCCCTGATGCCGAGTGATGTGGAGTACTTTTTCATGTGTCTGTTGGCCATCTGGATGTCTTCTTTGCAAAAATGTCTTTTCATGTCTTCTGCCCATTTCTTGATTGGATTATTTGTTCTTTGGGTTTTGAGTTTGAGAAATTCTTTATAGATTTTTGGATACTAGCCCTTTATCTGATATGTCACTTGTAAATATATCTCCCATTCTGTTGGTTGTCTTTTGGTTTTGTTAACTATTTCCTTTGCTCTGCAAAAGCTTTTGATCTTAATAAATTCCCAATAGTTCATTTTTCCTCTTGTTTCCCTTGCTTCTTGTGATGTTTCTAGGAAGAAGTTGCTGTGGCTGATTGGTGGACTTGGTCTTGGCTGGAAGTCCTTGCTGATATTCTGGGGGAGAGGCCGTTGCAGTGATTCTCAAATGTCTTTGCCCCAGGTGGAATTGCACTGCCCTTGCCAGGGGCCAGGCTATGTAATCTGCTGGGTTCGCCCTCAATAGCTTTTGTTCCCTGAACTCTTTCCATAGAGCTCTGGAGGATGGGAGTGAAAATGGCAGGTTCCCAATCTCCAGCCTGAAGGAGCTGAGAGCTCGGGGCCCCAATCCTCAGTGCACCCTCAAAAAAGACAAGCAGTCAATCCCTCTCATCTCCCTGGTCTCTAGCCACACTCCGTGCTCAGCTGGCCTCTAACTGAGCGTTTCTGTCTCTGGTGCACAGCCCCGTTTGGAGTCTCCAAACACAGCAGATTCCTGCAGCATGCTCCCATGCCACTCCTTCCAGAGGAGGAAGGGGTGGGTCTCTCCAGATCTGCCACTTGTGGGGTCCCTGCTCGGGCAGTGGCCTGACTGTGTCTTGGATCACAGTTTAAGGTAACCCCCAGCTGAGAGCTCACTCCTCAGCTCCATCTCTGTAGCTGGCTTCCCTGCTCTAATACCTCTGAGCTCTGCTACATTCAGACACCCCCAGTCTTTCTGTGATCCTGCGGGTCCTGAGACCACAATGTCCCCGTGACGACTCCACCTCTGCTTAGCCTCTGGAGCAACATCCCTCAGCGGAGCAGACTTCTAAAAGTTCTGATTTTGTGCTCCGTTGCTCCACCATTTGCCAGGAGCCGGCCCCTCCCCCCACAGTCTATCTTCCCGTCACTTCGGATTCACTTCTCCGCACGTCCTACCTTCCAGAAAGTGGTTGATTTTCTGTTCCTAGAATTGCTGCTCTTCTTCTCTTCTATCTCCTGTTGAGTTTGTAGGTGTTTGGAATGGTTTGGTAACTATCTAGCTGAACTCCTGGGACCTAATGATATTTCAGTCTCCTATTCCTCCACCATCTTGCTTCCTTTCCCTAGTATCTTTGTGGAGGGTTTTTTTTTTTTTTTTTAAATCATGAATGGATGTTGTATTTTGTCAAGTGTGTTTTCTGCATTTATTGAGGTGATCATATGGATTTTATCTTTTCTCTTTTTTAATGTGATATATCATGTTATTTGATTTGTGAATTTGAACCCCATCTTTGCATCCCAGGAATAAATCCCACTTTGTCATGGTCATTTTTTTTTAAAAAAGTATTGTTGAATTTGTTTTGTTAATATTTTATTGAGGGTTTTTGCATGTGTGTTCATCAGAGACATTGGCCTGTAGTTCTCTCTCTCTCTCTTTTTTATAGTATTTTTATCTGGTTTTAGTGTCAGGATAATGTTGGCCTCAGAATGAATTTGGAAGCTTTCCATTCTCTGCCATTTTTTGAAAGAGTTTGAGGAGAATAGTATTGATTAACTCTTCTTTATATGTGTGGTAGAATTCAGTGAAACCTTCTGGTTCTGGACATTTGCTTTTTGGGGGTTTTTTGATTATTGATTCAATTTCATTGCTGGTAGTCATCTGTTCAAATTTTCTATTTCTTTCTGATTCTGTTTGGGAGGTTGCATGCTTCTAGGAATTCATCCACTTCTACTAGATTGTCCAATCTGTTGGAATATAATTTTTCATAGTATTTTCTTATAACCCCTTGTATTTCTGTGGTTTTGGCTGTTATTTCTCATCCTTCCTTTCTGATTTTATTTATTTGGATCCTCTCTGTTTTTTTGCTTCTAAGTCTGGCTAAAGTTTTATCAATTTTTTTTTATCTTTTCAAAGAATGAATTCCTGGTTTCATTGATCTGTTCTATTATTTTGTTTAGTTTCTATTTCATTTATTTCTGCTCTAATCTTTATTATATCCTTTCTTCTAATGACTTTGGGCTTTGTTATTCTTTTTCAGCCCCTTTTGTTGTAAGGTTAGGTTGTTTATTTGAGTTTTTCTTATTTCTTGAGGTAGGCCTGTATTGCTATAATTTTCTCTCTTGGAACAGCTTTTGCTGCATCCTGAAGATTTTGGACTGTTTTATTTTCATTTTCATTTGTCTCAATGTATTTTTAATTTCCTCTGATTTTCTGGCTGACCCACTGATTGCTTATTAGTGTGTTATTTATCTTACATATTTGTGTTCCTTCCAGGTTATTTATTTATTTTTAAATTTCTAGTCTCATACTGTTGTGATCAGAAAATATGCATATTATGATTTCAATCTTTCTGAATTTGTTGAGACTTATTTTGTGTCCTAACATGTGACATGTTCTAGAGAATGTTCCATGTGAATTTGAAAAGAATGTATATTACACTGTTTTTGGATGGAATGTTCTAAATATATATGTTAGGTTCATCAGTATGTATCAGTACGTCATTCAAAGCCACTATTTCCTTATTGATTTTTTTTTATCTGTATTATCTATTCATTGATGTAAATAGGGTATTAAAGTCCCCTACTATTTTTGTATTATTGTTAATTTCTTCCTCTGTGTCTGTTAATAGTTGTTTGAAAGTATTCAAGTAGAGATAATGCAACTACATATGTTGGGTATAAAAATGACAGATTGTAAAAAAAGAAAAAAAAAAGGAGGCCACAATCATCCTTCACTCTTCCCTGGATTTATGCTCTTTACTATGTGACTGTAATGGCCTTGTGACTCACTTTGGCTAATAAAATGCAGCAGGTGTGACAGTGTATCAAATACGAGCCTAGACCTTAAGACTCCTCAAATACTTCCCAGGCAAGTTTTGGCCTTAACAGGCCTTGAAAACCTGCTCTGATACCACGAGAATAAGCCAGAATGGGCCTGCTGAGGGGTGAGACACTGTGGATAGCAGAGACATGTAGTCTCAGCTGAGACCATCTTAGACCAACTACCTTCTGGCCAACCCAGCAAATGGCCACAGATGCATGTGAGAGCCCAGTGAAGACCAGAAGAGCCATCGACTAAACCCAGTCCTAATGGCTGAATGGCAGAATTCTTGTTTTAAGTCAGTATGCTTTACATGGTTTGTTATATAGCTAACTAATACAGATTACTCAGCTAACCGCATGTTGTAATAGCTTAACCGATCCAGCTTAGGAAGTCCTTTCTAGTGAATTCATTTATAATGTTATCTCTGAGATAAAACAGGGTGTTATTTCAGGATGGATGTGTCTGTGCTCTAATGCTCAGTTAGCACTTCAGTTGGAAAATTATAGATTTGCTTATTTAAGTTGCAAGTTCTATTTTAGCTTCAAAGGTCAGCTCTGGTAGTCCTCTTTTGGAGCCATGGAAATAGGAGAATTTTTGTTTTATATGTGCTGTGTACATAAGAGTATGTTTCAAGCGTATGATGGAAATACAAGTGGACCAGAAATTATAGAACCTAAAGATTTTCTTGACCTTGGCACTGATTCCCTGGGGTTGTGTCTTGCAGCTAATGCTGGTGAGTGAAGATGCGGGTGAGGTCAGGGCTCTCTACTGGTCAGCGTTAGAATGAAGGAAAGGAGGTGAAGGAAATGACCATCTGCATGTGAGGATGGAAGTTCACAGAAGGACAGCAGCACCACATGACAACGCTTTGTCTTTAAGGTAAGAAGTCCAAGTTGTGTTGATTACATCTTTCAAGGACATCAGTAGTTGTGCTGATAACAAGTAGGAATGATACACTTGCAGAGACTGTAGCTTCTAAGTAAGAAACCCACAGAACTCTGCAAATTCCAGTCTTCCTTTGTAAACTCAGCTGTTCCTTATGTCTTGTGCCATTTACTGCCACTGTCTATGAAACATTTTCCCCTTTAAAAGGACATCAAGACTGAACTTTTGAGTATCTGGCATTTTGAAAAAAAAGACCAAATGCAATCATCTGGTAGTTTTAATGGGCAGCTTTAAATACCATGCTGAGATATACTAACATTACATAGATGAACAATGTATCTATCCAGCTTTTGTAAAGATCTACTTAACACAATGCAGTGTGGAAATGAAACCACAAGGTGGCAAAAGAATGACTCTAATCTCCAAGGCTTTTTTTCCCCTCTAAACTAAATGATGTATCCCGTATGAGCTAATTAACCCTGTCATTAATTCAATGGAAGGGTTAATTAGTTAAAGCTTGGCATAATAGTTACAATTTCCAAAAATACTTTAACCTTTTTATAATCTCCATTTCGTTTGCATCTAGGGAACACCAAGGAATGAGAATTTGGCTTGCCAAGAATAAATCCACATTTCTTTTTGGTTTAAGAACTAGAATCTAACATTTAAAGTCAATGACAATGAGTAGACACTAGAGCTCCAATATGCTAAGATCCCCTGCGATTAAAGTGAATTTAAATGTCTTACATTTCAGCCCCAAATTCTTATGTAGGGAGAGAGGATCAAAGAAAAGGGAGCATTCTTTTCTAGAAGGAATTTGGAAAAGGAAGATTTGCAAGTTAGGTTTAACTTCCCACTTCAAATGATTGCTGAAGCAGGTCAGGTTAACCTGTGTACAGGGAGGAGCAGGAAAGCGATATGGAATGCAGGTTGAGCTAATTGGACTCCAAGGGGCAACCTTTCTGCTGCATTGCTATAGCTTTCCCTATGTTATCTGTTTAAATCCTCTTCAAGAACCTATGGGATGAGGAGCATTATTACTATCCCCATTCTATAGTAGAAGAAATTGAGTCTCAGAATGGTTAACTACCCAAAGATTACCTAGCTAGTAGGTAGAACCCAGGTTAGTCTGCTTTTAGTTACTCTACTCTACCAACCCCGAACACATGCTAAAATGAGCAGCATGGCCTCAGGCTTTGTACTTTTACAAGGAAATGTGTTTCATACATAGCGTGATATATAACAAACAATATACTGACACAATCTAATAAATAACATATACCGTGTGCATGGTAAACTTGACTGCAGTTTTATTAAAATATGTTTTTAATGTAGTTAACTTCTTTTTACAAGGGAATAGACACAGAGCTCAAATGCAAGGGAGAGAAAACAAATTAAAAGCTAGGGAATCTGAGTTATTACTGGTCCATTTAGCAAAAATTTCCCAGGAGCATGTCCTTATTTTTTGAAATTGAAACAGTGCTGCATCTTAATAGTTGATCAGCTGCTTTGTGCACCCCCAGGAACAAACTGGGAAGCTTTCCTGAGTTTCAGGCTTTCAAATTGGCCTCTGCATGTATGTGTGAATATGTGTGTCTGAATGAAGTTGGTCATACTGAGAAGGAAAGGAGACGCAACCTTCCTTTATCAAATAATTATTTCTATGCTATAGGAGCCACCCCCCCACCCCCACCACTGTTGCTAGGAGGTGCTTGTGACTCTTAGTAGGTTAGAAGGTTTTAATAAATGTTGGCTGAATAAATATATTCAGTTCCTCTGACTGAAGATGGCAAACTTTGACTGAAATACAAATTAAAATTAGAAATTTATATTTAAAAAGCTGTAAAACTAAATAAAAGTGAATAAAGTGCAAATAGTTAAACTCGCAGCTGACTGGTTTTTTTTGGTAAGTCGGTAGCATTTATAATTTTGGAGTTATTAAAGCTTAAAACTAGCTTAAGCCTCTTGGGACACTATAGACCGAGACAGAGATATAAAGAGAGAGAGAGAGATGAAGCAAGAGACTGATGAGGAAACTGCCATCCTCAAGCAGAAATTATACCTGCTTTGGCACTGATACGATTAGCCTCTACCATCCTCTTTTCCTTCTTGTTGTGTTAGTCTCTCCCTCATAGTTCATAGGGACTTGGACACCTGCTGATAGTCTTTTCTCTTTGCTGCCATTGACCATTCAATGCCCACTGGGCAACTCAGCCCATGCCTAGACTAGTGCGGTACCTCTACCCCTGAGACACACACCTTTACCCACACTTGTGACATCATCATCATCTGGCATGCTCTGGGATGAATCTCTGTCCTCTTCTCTGGACCGCTCACTTCCTTATTTGCAGTTTACCTTTTCTCTCATCTCGTCTCATTGTGATCTCTAGTCTCTTGACTTTCATGTTTTCCTAAGTCTGGATTTTAGATTCTTTTTTCATATTAAAAATCCGCCCCCCCCCTTTTTAAGAAGCAGCTATATATTTTTACTGTAGGGATTGGGCATACAAGAAGCATTTACATGAATTCCTAAGGGATGTACATCCCTTGTACAATGTCTTTTAGTTTTGTTCTAAGACCTCCTTCTCTCAGTTTCCCACCAAACTGCAAATCTCATTTTTCAGGACTTGGGATCAATGTAAGTAAATTCCTCATTCTGCATTCATTCTTCCACTCTCAGCACTTTTTCATCCTTCCTCAAAGAAGGTATTGTATTTCATCCAGAAAAAAAAATTTTTTTTTTTTTGGACCCAAATGTTACAGATTAGAAGCCTGAGGCTCAGTGACATTAAAAACTTGTTCATGGTTCCCTGGTTGATGTTGGTAGAGCCAAGTCGGTTTTCCGAGTTCAGGGACTTTTTTTCCTTAGAAGTTTTAAAGTAATCTCAGAAAAATAATATACACATTATGTATGCTAATAACTTTTTTCCTGAAATTAAATTTTATTATGGTGATTTTTGGTAATAGAGAAATGACCAGAGTATTAGCTCTGATCAAGGAAAGTTGCGTGAGTGTACATATTACACCAGCAGGTGGCGCTCTGCACCTGGACTCTATTTTAACAGCTCAGAATCAATTTCTGATAAATGGTAAGAGTTTAACTTTATCAAAGAAAAAGACAACACACCATCTAATTTATAGTACCTCTAGAAATTATAGCTCAGTTGTCACATGTAGCACCTGTGAAAGCGGATCAGAATAATTTAAGGATTAGAACCAAGGCTCCAGAGGGAAAATTTGGGTGTTTGGTCTCCTTTTGGAAGTACCTTAAAACGTACGATTTTCACAAACTACCAAACCATTTTGTAGAGGGAATTTCAATCCTTGGTGTTATGGCACATCAGAAGGTCTCCAATTATCTAAAAACGTGCCACAAAAATCTTATAAACTTATTATAATTCTCTTTATCTTAAGTAAAAATATAGATTTCAATGCTTTTAGGAAGGAGAGGAAGCAGCAACTTGGATAAATGATAGCTTTAAGAAGAGCTGGAAGAATGCTCTTGCCTTTCTAAAATATCTCCCTTATTGATTTGCAATAGTGCTCTAAATTAACATTCCCCCCTCCCTTCCATACAGGTAAGGCTTTGAGGGACCCAGTAAACTGCAAATGTGTTATCTGGATAGGCTAGACCATTACATCATTCATACTTGTCAATACCACCACAACAGGAATTAGATTAACTTTAGTCATTTAATTACCTGGTAGTGATTTGAGTACAAAGGACAAAGGCCAGAAAATCAGATGGAGGAGAGGATTAGGGAAGACAGATAGCTGGCAGGGAGATGTTTAGTGCCCTGAAATCATTGCTTTTGATAATTGTGTTCAGTAATATACATTTTCTTTTGTCTCTCTCTTTTCTTTCTCTCTTCTCTCCCTTCCCTTCCCCCTTCATACTTGCTAATACTTTCCTTTTACCTGCCTGAGAGGGCTGGTTGCCTGGTGAGGGGACTCCAGGAGCAAGAGCCCACGGGCCACCAGAAGTGGGAGCTGAGGGGGTTTTAGGGGAAGTTGAGCTGGAGCAGACATCCCACATCAAGGAACTCCATGGAATAGAGGCCTTGGGAGAAACTCTCTCCACCCCAGTCCTCTGTAAAAGTACCTGCAGTCCACAAGAGAGATGGCATTTGGACCCTGGCCACCCAGAGGGCATGCGTGTCTTAGACACAGCAGCACCTGTAAATAAAAAGACACCACATCTCTCTAATTCCTTTCCCTTGTTCAAAAAACCCAAGAAGCAAAGACAGAAGAGGAAGAGTAGAGGACTTAAAGAACAGACAGAGAGAAAAGTATGACCATTTAATGTTTATGTGCTGTTGAGAGCATATGAAAAAAATAGGACAAAGAATAAAAACATTTTAGATGGATGTAACAGGGCCACCAGAGAGGCTAGCCGAGCTGCAGCTGAATGCCAGCAACTCCATGATTGAATCTTGAATCCAGTTACCTCATCCATTCATTTATTCACTCAACAGATGTCTGCTGAGCTCCTAGTACATGCCAGCTACTGGAGACATGATAGAAATAAAAACCAGATGTGATCCTTGTTATCAAAAACTTACTATTTAGCAGAAGCTACAAATAGTAATCAAATAACAATGACCGTATACTGGAAAGTGTTTTGAGGGGAGACACATGGTTCTTCAAGACGAGGTAAAAAAGTAATTTCACCTACAGTCTTCATTGAGTATATTCTGGGGAGAAAGTCATGCAATTATTTTATGTATTGAGTCTAAAATATAGAAATGAGAAGGGATGTGGTCTTGAGGTCAAAGGTAAATATGCTATCTCTGAGTCCCTCCCTCCCTTCCTTCCAGTTGGTGCATTATCTTCACCAAGCATTCTCCCCATACGTGGCCTTGAACAAAACATCCCCTGAGTGAACAGAGGGGCTGATTTGCAATCAGTGTTCCATGTGGGTTAACTTTGATCAATAAACACACAAAAATGGGAGCCTGGCACAGAAACTTCCCCTGCTTTCTCTCTCCCAGAGATGACTGAGGAACCGTTCACTCTTATGTTCTTTCCAGAAAAGTTTCCACAGAGAATAAACACCTCTATGTCTAATTAATTAAACAAGGAGGCCATTAGACTGAGCTGGTTCTAATACCTTAGAAACCTACCAAAGAAACCAAAACCTAAGCCTGGAATGCTCCCAGATCAAGAAATTGACCATCAATCACCAATAGTCAATGAGGCTTTCCCAAATAGTGCAACTGCTTAAACTATAGCCGATCAAATAAGGTCCCTTGCTTTCCTTCTGCCTCTCTGAAAAGTCTTTCCCCTTATCCTGTCAGTGGAGCACTCCTAACCACTGCCAGTTTGGTGCTGCCTGACTCAAACCAATTTTTGCTCATATGGACTCTCAAAAAATTTTAATATGCTTCTCTTTATTTTTTAACATGAGCCCAACAACTTGCTGGCTGACTACAAAGCGAAGGTCACACAGAGGGGGCATTGTGTGTCACATCACGTCCTTTCTTGCTTCCTTTCCTTTCCTCCGTACCCTCTGCCCTGGCCTTCCAGCCTCTAACCAAAGTATTACCATCTTGATTCTCACCAAGGCTCGATCTTCTAGAGGTCCCAGGCCAAGATCGGGTGCTATTGATGGTAATGATGTGAATGGCTTTAGAGATCTCTGGGGATTTGCAGACTGTCAAATGGAGAGTTTGGCATTTTCCTCATTAGTTTCCTTTCCACCTAGGGTTGTGAGCACCTGAGGAGAAGCATTAGTGTTTTCATCTTTGAATTCTCCGTCTCTGGTAGAGTTCTCGCACAGCAAATGCTACAGCAAATGCTACAGCTGATTTAAACTAAGGACTGATCTAACAGTCATTTATGCACATTCTGCTTGAAGAAAAATTTATACTTAAACTGCAAATTGATCAGTAAGGTTAGTCAAAGAAAGATTACTTGCATCATAAAACAGCATCTTCAGGGAATTATATAAAATAAGGAAAACCTTTCCTAAAATTCAGTTTGTCAGAAAATTGGTTTATACAAACATATCCAAGATTGTGTTTGTACCTAAAAGAAGCAAACCAGCAGGTATACTAGCTAGTGTCATTTGTAATCAAAGACTGTTTGTGACAGTATTGAAATGTTCTATGAAGTGTGGACTCTTCTTGACATATGACAGAATATCTAAACAGATTATGAAAATATTCACATAAATATGCACGGTTAAAACCTTTTAAAAATGACCTGCCCTCTATAACACATGGCTTAATAACAAATATTCATGTTTCTGTCCTCTAATATGAAGTGCTTCTGATTTACCTCATTTCTGTCCTTTCAACGAGTCACCGTTTAAGTTAGGATCCAAAGGATTCTACCCAGAGGCAGAGGGAGGCTGAGCGTTGAGTTCCTATGAGGTGGAGGGCTGTCTGTCTCAAAAGAGGGACAAGCTTGGCTCCAATACCAGGCTCATCTGCTTTCAAAGATTGGCTTTCAAGTTTTAAACTGTAACTTAACCACAATTCAGTCCCCTCCTTTATACACCGATGATCATACCATCCTCCAGATCGGCTCGTTGCATGGATGAAAAGGGATAAAGTACGCAAAAGTGCTTTAAATGTGGATATTATTATTATTACTCAGGAAGAACACTTAGCTCATTGCTTAGTAATGGTGAGGCAAACAGTGTCACTAAATAAGACAATATAATGGTCTTAAGAGGCTCTAATTCAGTTTCTCCTTTTTATTCAAGCACACAATTGCATTCTAATACTTCACAGACAGCCTGAAATGGGCCCTGTGGAGGCTGATAAGGAAAATTAGAACAAGGAGCTATTTGCTCCCTCATTTTAATAACTGAGTCAAGGAGCAGGCACTTCAATACAAAAAAGAAGGAACGCTTTCTCTTACTTAGTCCTCAGAAAGATAATGACTCCATGACAAAGCGGGCCTTCCGTAATAAAGGATGGGCTAGTGCTCCAGCAGAGTTTTCCCTGCGTTTGAAGGAGGAAGACTCATCACTATCAACACAAAGTGCCCTGCATGCGTCAAATCAGACTTAGATTCTGTCCCCATTCGAAGAAGATGGTCATTCTCACAGACTTTTTTTTTTTTTTAATCACTGGGGTTAAATGGGCCCTCAATTATAGATATCTGCTGGGTATCAATACCTTCCAACTGCATTAACCTTTATTTGTATACTGAGAAGGAAGAAAAGTTTTCCTTGATCCTCTTAGGGTATCTGGCTGGGTCTGAAAATTAAACTGACAAAGAGAAAAACCTACAAATTTATAGAAGTTCTATGTGATGTGGGAGCCTTCATAAAGGAAATGAAGACTGGAAGACACACACTTGAATATTTTATGCTAGGTTTGATGAAGAGTGGGCAGTTGTGTAGGAATACAATAGGTCAGAGTATGAGGTCAGGTAGTAAGTGGTGGGAACTGAGCAAGTCCCGTTGCTTGGACTTTTCTTGGTGGCTCTTAGCCTTTGGAGATAAGCACGTTTCTTTCTTTCTTTCCGATTCAGGGGCTGACGCCTCCCCCATGAGGACTTTATGACATGTGTTAGAGGAGAAGGTGGTGGGGGAGGTCAAAGTGACCTCCTTGCTTCTGCTGTTTTCTCAAACTCCTTTGGTTTAAAATATTCAGTGTGCCAAGGTGCCATATTTTGGAGTAGTGTGTCCCGAATCTCATCAATATACACTTCCTTGCTTTCATCATAATTCCTAGAGATAGATATAAATCTTTAACTGAAGGTTAGTCGGGGAGAATGCAAAAATCTGTTCCTTGTTTAGACAACTTAAGAGAAACTCATGGCCTCTGTCAGTATGTGCACAGGAGTGTGTGTGTACTCGGAGGCAGGTACATTCCTCTGTTAAGGCTGAATCTTGGTGACTGACCGTCTGAGAAGTTAGTTTGAAACGAAAAATGAAGCACTTGTAAGTGGGCTTTTGAGACCAACGTAAATGTCTACCATACCGTGCCTGGAATACAATAGACACCCCGGAATTATTGGTGGAAAAAATGAACGGCATCTCTATTCTATAATGACAAGTAAAAAAGGTTTGTGGTAATACACAGGTCCCAAACTTACAATGTTCTCTTTCAGGTGTTTGGCCTGGGGAGGCGATGGCTGTTCTTTTGTTTCAGTGTTTTTAGTGACAGCACTTCCTCCTTTTCCATTTAGCCTCGAATTATAAGCTAATATAGAATCCTAAAGTCCAAGGGCTCGGTGCTGGAAAGCCTTGGGAACAACTCGTTATAACGTACGCCAAGGATTCTCTTCGTGTCCGTGAGGAGTTGAGGGTGCGCACACATGACTTGAGCTCCTGTGGCTGAAGCTCAGGGCAGCTGTGGTGCCTCGCTGTATGCCAGGCTTTCATTTGGCTCCTGGTTTGATCCTTTCTTGGCTGTGTTATTTGGGGCAAGTTATGTAAGCTCTCTGGGTCCACTGAACAATTTGCTAATAGTTAGCACCTTTCTTATGAGGTTGTTGGGAAAATGTAGACAGGTGTGTATAAAGAGCAACTCTGTTTTTTGTTTAATACCAAGTGGTCAGTCTTATCCAGTGTTTCAAAGGTGAGGTTGCTGGATAGCTGCTTTTGTGCCAACAAGTAACTACTTTTAAAGGACTGTCCATTCCCTTCCTATTCCTTGAGAGTGATTCTAGCGTAGTGTCCTTTGCTGACAAGGATGGAATTGTTTTTAGAAGGATAGCAGGATAATAGCAGGCACTGTAAGTTTTAAACATCACACTGGTAAAGAGTCAAATCGGGACTTGTCCTCTAAATTCTTAGGGCATGTTGAACTTAAAATTAATTTCTTGGGGCATATTGAAGAACCTGATTTTTATCAGTCAACTTTCCAGAATTCTTATGCTGCTCTTTCATTGTGTATTACAATGTATTTTCTTTTTTTTTTTTTATTAAAGAAAGTCACTATAGCTAATTCTAGAAGTAGAGACGTGAATAGGAAAAAATTAAAATGTAATGTCCCAGTCTAGAGATATTGGACTATGTTTTTCCATGATTTCTCTTTTTATCTCTAAATATACTGACAAAATGTCATTAAAATATATCTATTATTTCATGACATTTTTCATCAACAACATAATGACCATATTTCCATTGATAAATGCTACTGCGAGCTGTCACCGACCTAGGTCAACAATGATCTTTGAATGGTTCAACACTATTCTATAAGCTTCAGTGTAGTCCTCAGGACAATCTATTTATAATAGTGTTACTATTACCCCCATTTTATGGATGAAGAAACTAAGGGATGAGAGACTAACCCACCTCCCGTAGGTCATTTAGCTAGTATTTGTAAGAGCCAGGATTTGAACACAACTGTTGCCCTCCTAAATTCTCTTCCCTCTAATCCTTCAAAATGATCTCAACTTTATTCTTTCCCTTCAAACCAGCACTTTATTCTTTCCCTTCAAACCAGCACTCTAAGGATTCTTCTGTGCTTTTCCACACGTTTGGTGACAGCTTACCCATGTTTCCCTTCAAGGGGAGGAGACTGTGCCACCCAACAGGGGCCACGTTGGCATGTGGATTATGCCATTAGGCAATCAAGGCCAAGTAGACTCAGGGAAAGGTTTTACCTCTTTCTTAACTGACTCAAAGAATTTAGATATGGGGCCAAGCCCAGAAAGACAGCTATTATCAGAAATAACTTCACTGGAAGAAAGTTTTATCAGGATGGTAGGGCAATCACCAGATCACCAAATATTTGCTCTCCTTATCTTGCTATGAATTGCCCTCCACTTTGAAGGTCAGGCCCCTGTCCCCATTCCTTAGCTCAGGATGGCAGACAAGCCTCAATTGCTCAACTGGATTTGGGTCGCATATTTTTATGGCGTCCTGTACGTACAAAATTCAATTTGTTTTTCTCCTGTGAATCTGTCCTATGTCAATTTAGCTGACAAAAGAACCAAGAAGGGAGGGAGGGAAAATTTTCCTGTCTTGCACCCTCTAGGTGCTCTAATTTGGGTCTCCAGGGACAGGTATCAGCTTCAAGAATTTCCATGTCTTTGAGTTCAGATACTTGTCTCAGTCTAAGCTAAATTACTAATTCTCATTTTCTGTCCGAAGTGGCCTTTCTCCAGCATGACTGGAGAGGAAATATCTACTTCATTTAAGAAGACTCTTCCCACACACAGGGGTGTGAAAATTACAGTAGGAAAATTATATTAGAACATATTATCAAACATCAGCAAATCTGGGGTTATTTAATTCTAATTAACACTGCATAGAGGACATCAAAAGTCCAGCTCGGTTTTAGTTTCTGTTTTTTTCTTGCATTAAAGCTTATTTCTACATGTGCTTTGTGCAGTCCTGTGGTTCTCACCCTACATCACTTAGAAGCGACTGTTCAACACACATCCTTTCAAGATCTGGTAGCAATTTGCAGGACATGAGTTATACATACACAGATAAGGCAGAAGCTATTCATAGGCAAATATTTTCCTTCATTTTCTTTCTTCCTTATGTAAACACTGTCAAGAGATAGAAACAGCTGCGGTTTGACCATTAACAATAACAACAACAAAATTTACTTTGAAGTAAAAAAAAATCTGAATTCAGGAGATGTCACAGTGTCACAGCTCTCTTCAATGCTATTCAGTGGATCCTTTCCTTAAATTTATGTAACTAAAGATCATATTCAACATTTCTTAAAAAGAAATATATCCCAAAGCTAAAAGGAATTCTTAATCCTAGGTAGATTAAAACATTGTTGTATCTTGAAAAGTTCATTTTCCCATGAGCATTTGGGTGGCTCAGTTGGTTGAGTGTCTGACTCTTGGTTTTGGTTCAAGTCATGATCTCAGGGTCCTGGGACTGAGACTCGCATTGGGCTCCAGCCCCACATCTGGCTCTCCATTCAGTGTGGAGTCTGCTTGGGATTCTCTCTCTTCCTCTGCCCCTCTCTCTGCTCATGCTCTCTCTCTCTCAAGTAAATAAAAAAGTTCACATTCCTAGGTTATATTATCAAGGTATTTAAAAAAAATAAGCCAACAATAGCAAAAGAAAAACAAATCCCCCCAAAGAACAATAAAATAGCAGACCCTCCCATTTCACAAGTAAAGTTAGATATAATTAAAAGTACTTTTACATTTTTAGTGATTGTATAATATTGTGTTGTATAGATGACCCACATTTATCAAACCACTTATACATTTAGATTACTTGAATTCTCCATTATTTTAACACAGTATATAGTTAGTAATCTCAAAATATTACATAGGCAAACACACAGTGATTATCTTTGCATGGCAGGTTTGGGTGATTTTTACTTTTATTTGTTTAGTTTTATGGGTGAATTCTATACAACATCTAAGGAAGAAATAATAATAATTCTACACAAACTCATGCAGAAAATTAAAAAAGCGATAGTACTTTCCAATTCATTCTGTAAAGTTGTCATAACTAGATACCACAAGACAAGGACATTACAAGAAAACTATAGACTAATATCTTTTGTTAACATAGATAGAAAAACTCTAAAGAAAAGCAGATTAAGTCCAAAAATATAACGTAAGCGTATACACTATGATCAAGTGTGTTTATCCCAGGAATGCAAGGTTGATTTAACATTCTAAATCAATCAATTAAATTACCATATTTACAAGCTTGAAAAGAAAATCAATATGATCATCTCAATGGATGCAAGAAAACTATTTGATACAATGTAATATTACTGCTAATAAAAATACACAGCAAAACAGGAATAAATGGTAATCCCTTAACCTGGTAAAGGGCATCTACAAAAACCCTACACCTAACATCAAACGTAATCGTGAATGCTTTTCCCTAAGATTAGAAATAAGACAAGGATTTCTGCTGTCATCCTTTCTATTCAACCTTATAGTAGAGGTTCTAGCTAGTGCAAAAAAAAAAAAACCAAGGAGGAAACATCCTGAATGGCCAAGAAGTAAAACTCTATTGTAAGATGACATTTTTGGGGAGAGCTAAGATGGCAGCATAGTAGGAGGAACCAAGGCTTGCCTTGTCCCTTGAACACAGCTAGATAACTATCAAATCATTCTGAATACCAAGAAACTGACTCGAAGACTGATAGAGCAAACTGCACAGCTAGAGGGAGAGGAGAGGTCACATAGAGGAAGTGCAGAGACAGGGTTTGGGGGAGAAAAGTACTGTGGGTGTTGCAGAGGGGAGGGAGCCTGGGAGGCAGGAAAAGGAGAGAGGGAGAGAGAGAGAGAGAGAGAGAGATTCGAGGACAAGGAGGACACTTCCCCAAAGCCCTTGGCTGGGAAAACAAGGGTGCCTGATTTTTGTGAGTTTTTGCCAAGTTAGCTATGACTTTCCGGATTCACTTTGTGTCTCCAGATTTTAGGAGAGCAGCTTTCCTGCAATCTCAGTTCTCTGATGCGTCCAAGAAAAGTCATTGAGTTTTAGCACATTTCGATTTCTTCTTGGTCTAAGGATTAGAGTGACAAGTTCTAAGCTCTTCACGTGTTGGAACTGAAATAGGAAAATCCCCCTTTTCCAGTTTTGGACAATTTTCTTAAACTTTTCTACGTATCAAGCTGGATCACAGGAGATGAGAAATAATTTCTGGCTCCTCTCCCACCTTTACAGTAGGCCTAGGGGGTCATGGAGCACAGAGGAGGGCTCTGGTCGGCTGCGGAGCGATAAGGCAAGAAAGGGGAAGGGGGGCAAGGATTCAGGAAAGAGAGGGTACCTAAATTGGATCTTTGGGAGTTAACATGATGGAGGAGAGACGAGAGAGGAAGGACAGGCAGAGTGTAGGGAAAAGCAAAGGCAACAGCATAAAGACGAAAGGGAAAATGTCTTCAACATTATTGCTTAGTATTTGTGAGTGCTTTGCCAGTTTTAGGCAATTTGCTCCTATTGTTTTTGTGCTACTAAACTCAGGGCGCTCTGCACCGTGAAGGGAGTGTTTGTGGGTTGCTTCCGTACCCTCCACCCCTCTCTTTCAAGTTACCTTCACCAGATAAAATCAGGAGCTCTATTTTCTATTGAGTTGTAAGGGAAAATGTGATACATTCATTTCAAGTATAATTTGTTTCTAATGTCTTAATTTATGAGATTATAAAGCAAGAGGGAAATCCTTAATTTTCATGTGTTTTGAGAATTTGTTTTGTGAGAAATGCTTTAAACTCATTAATGAGGCTAATAACAGAACTGTGCAAGTTGCAAGGTGTTCAATTAGCCACAGCTGCCCCCCCGGGAACATTCCCTGGACTTCAGCGATCCATCCAAGGTTTCTGAGAATTTACGGCAGAGCTTCAAGCCCAGCACAGGAGACGACTGCCTAATTAGAACAACAGCCTGGGAGTTGGTGGCCTTGAGCTGTATTTTTGCTTTAGTTAGTTTTCCTGTCTGACCTTGGGCAAATTGCATAATCTTTTGGGGTTTTTCTTATCTTTCAAATCCTGATAATACTTGCTTGATTTTAGGCCTTTTAAGGTCTTGGATGAAAGCTGTTTTATAAGCTTGTTGTATTATCAGGAAATGCCAGATTTAGAAGTTGTTATTAACTGTGGTAGGCGTGTGAACGCTCATCTGCCCCCCTTCCAAGATTAAAAAACAAAACAAAACAACAAAAACCTCACCATCGGAGTTCAACTGCTGGGTTGCCATGGGCACAGCGCTCTTGTCATGGCATTGTAGAGCAGTTAACAGTCCATAGTGACTAGTGGGTAGAAGTTGTGCTTTCTCTGTTCTTTTCAGGTCAACATTATTTATTTATTGACTGCAGGCCTCATTATACTCCACTGGGTGGCTTTACAAGTGTCACCACAATGAACATCTGACGTTGGTTCTTGTTACACAAAGGAAACGGCCTGACCAAAATGGGATCCCACAAGATAAATTATGAACATGCTCTAAAAACAATGCTAAAATTATAGAAGAGAGAAAATAATCAGTCTCCGGTGGATAGCTTCCAGCAGATATATGGTGCTCCCCTGGACATAAGCATGCACCCGCTTATCATGATTTCTATAACGTTTAACCAGGCTGGTAAATATTTATGCTAGTAGAAACAACATTCTCCTTTTTTCATCTCATTTACATTCTGTGAAAGTGTGGTTCCTTTTTTTTTTTTTTCCATGATCTCATTTGTTGATGTTTTAAAAAAACAAAACAAAGACAAAATTACTACAAATTATGCTACCAAATCCTTTGAGGCAAGTGTCTCCAAAACGTAGTAAGTTATTTGCTTCTGAACTCTTGCCTCTCCTTTTCCTTCTCATGCTGTTTGCTTTTTTACATGGAGCTACAGAATATGTTAAGTGAAAGGCAAGATGACTTGCTGACAAGCCATCAGAAACCTGCTCGGAACCACTTCCCTCAGCGGGAATGCGCGGATGTCCGGCTCGCTGAGGAGTGTCTTCCTTCCACGATCAAGGACTCAGATACCACCAGGTTTCCTCAACCACACAAATGTAAACAGCCCTGGCAAAGTTACATTTTATACTGATTTATTCATTTAAATAGTAAACAACGTCAAGGACCCAATTTATGTTGGGATACACCATAGGCACCGAGAAACTGAAGACTGATAAAACTCAGCTCATAATTTCCAGAGACTGTAAATATAGCAGAGGAAACAAACAGCCAGACGATGAAATTTGATTTCTAGGTCTTAACCGATCTATTGGTCAAATATGATGAACTCAAATTCCTCTTGTTTATAGCTCTATCTGATAACACAGAACCTAGTCTTTTTAATACCCACACCCCTTCCACGATTTATGGGGATTCTTTGAAGTGATTCACATCTCTTCGAGAATGGTCCTCGTATCTTCTCGAGTCATTCATTTTTTCCCTGGCCACTGCCGTTCGTATCCCATGGGAAAGATAACCACATTATCCTGGGTATCCACTGATAGGAAATTGTCTGGGATTAACTCCAGAACCATGGTTCTAGAAACTAGGTGACTGGTGGTAGCACTAATCAGAAAGGGGGAAGTAGGAGGAAGAACAGAATTTGGGGGAAAGTTGAAAAGTGCCTAATGTCTGTTCTGAATTAAAGGCTTCTGACACCAAGTGGAGGTGACAAATGAACAGGATTACCATTCTGTAACTCAGGAGGAAATTGAGTCAGTTTGGGATTTGTCAGCATATATGGGGAGTCGATGGCATATTTGTTGAGACCGCCCTGCGAAAGTGTTTAGAGAGTGGAGAGAAGGAATATATATCACAGAGAAAAGCAGCTCTGGCTTGTTTGTAAAACCGTGTTTGGTAGGCTACAGACTGGAACGAAGGTGGAGAGAAAAGATATCTTAAAGTAAGGGGTTGAGGGGAGCAATATGGAGGGAAAGGGCACACATTGAGGAGACTGTTTAGCCAAAGACAGACTCCAGTGGCTTTGCCAATGACTGCCCCTTCCATATAGAGGAGAACAGTTTGAAAACTGAAAGCTGGAGCAACTAGTTCCCTTGAAAAGTTTCTGTGGCTTCCAGTGTCATGCTCCAGATTGCCTTGTCCTCCTGAAGCCAAGCCAAGCCAAGCCAATATGATTTTTGTGTAGGTATGTGTGGGAATAATGATATTCAGTCCATCGCAACTACAAAAACTATATTTACCTATGTGTTCCTTCCTCTTCCATCTCCTGTGTCACCTCTGGGAGCAACCAACATATTAATTTTTGTGATGATCTTGTTCTTGCTTAACAAAACCCCATGTATATGTATACCTAAATGATATATTTTCCCTTGCCTATTTTTGAACTTTACAAAAGTGCATGCATCAAACTATATGGTGTCTCCCCCAACTTTCTTTTTTCACTTGCCATTATATTGTGTTTTTTTAAAATATTTTATTTATTTATTTGACAGACAGAGATCACAAGTAGGCAGAGGCAGGCAGAGAGAGAAGAGGAAGCAGGTTCCCCGCTGAGCAGAGAGCCCGATGCGGGGCTCGATCCCAGGACCCTGAGATCATGACCTGAGCCGAAGGCAGAGGCTTAACCCACTGAGCCCCCCAGGCACCCCCGCTTGCCATTATATTGTTAAAATTCATGTATCATGTTGCCTGTAGCAATATATTTTATCTCTGTGCAAGTATCCCATGATTTTTTTTATCTTTCATATTTGTCATTGGGGATTTGGGTTGCACAGACATTTTTACTCTTATGAACTGTTGCTGCTATGAATATCTTGTGCACGTGCAAAAGTATCTCTTGAGGAATGTCAGGATAAGCAGATTACGCTGTAATAACAAATTAACCCCTAGACATAGATGCCTTAACGCAACGAAGGTTGATTTCTTGCCGGGGAGTCTCAGGAACCCAGGCCGACAGAGGCTACATTAATATGCGTCCTTAGATGCACCTTCAAGAATATGAGACCTCCTTGGCCTCTTTGGAAAAGAGGGACATGGCAGAATGCCACCGGGCCTTTCCGTGCCTTACCTCACAAATGGCAGATGACTTCTAGCCACACTTCCTTTACCTAAAGGAGCCATATGGCCAACCTACTGCAAGAGAGGGAGGGTGAGGACTGCAGGGGAGCAGATGGAATGTGCTGCCTCTGCCACTTAGGAGTGAAGTTCCTGGGTTGTAGGCCTTATGAATATTCAGTTTTTCAAGACAAGGCCAAATTGTTTCCCAGAGTGTTGATGAAAATTTATACTTTCAATAGCAGTGTAGAAGAGATGTAATTTATTCTTTTAAAAACATCTAACAAATATTTTCTCCCCAAAGTCCTTTCCTTGAGGCATTTTTTGTGCCTTATCTTTATACTTCTAAGTAATGTGAGTAGAGATACTCTTTTTTTTTTTTTAAAGATTAAAAAAAAATTTTTTTTGACAGAGACACAGTGAGAGAATATAAGCAGGGGGAGTGGGAGAGGGAGAAGCAAGCTTCCTGCTGAGCAGGGAGCCCGACGCGGGCCTCCATCCCAGGACCCTGGGATCATGACCTGAGCTGAAGGCAGATGCTTAAGGACTGAGCCATCCAGGTGCCCTGCATCGAGATATTCTTATGCCTATTTTCCAGATAGAATAAGTAATGGGTTAAACAAGCCATGTAGCAAATTTCTGTTGTTTTTCTTTGTCTATTCTATCCTTCCTTTGTTTCTGGTAATAGCAGCTGATCTTTCATTTCTTGGACCATGTTTCCCCACTGCATGTGGTTATGATTCTATCACCATTTTGATCCCTTCCCCTTTCTCTTTCTTACCATAGAAAAGGATATAAGACCGAACCTGCATAGTTCAGACTGTTTGATCCCTTTGCTACAGGGATTGGTTGAGGGGTGGGCCTGTGACACAAATGAGATAATCAGAGACTAATGTCAAATTCTGCTCATGGATGATCAGAGAGAGACATTCTCTTTAGTGAGACTGAGAGTTGTAAGGTCCATGTATACCTGGAACTGCCATTGGCTGTCGGCCGTAGCCACCTTGAACACATTATCTGAAGAATAAGGCCAAAGCAGACAGTAAAGAGAGGCCAAGTTAAGGAGACAGAGACACACAGAACCTTAATAACATAATTCGATCTTGATTTAGCTGTGTCTGGAGACCAATCCCTGGACTTTTCAGTTATATGAGTTAAAAACATTCCCTATTTTACTTAAGTTCATTTCAGATGGATGTCTGGGGGTCCTAATCACCTAGTTAGTGCCAGTGATAAGATCAGAGTCTAGGTCTTCAATCTCTTGGTTGGACTGTCTTCCCACAAATCTTACTGTGACTCTTGGCTCTGCTTTGCTGGGCTAAATATTACCAGCTTCAGTTTTCACATTGATTTCTGGACGTAGAGACCTAAGAAAATTTCGGTGCAAGAGGAGGCTTTTAGATTTTGAGGAACCATTTGGAAGGGTGCATCGTGGGTAATGTGTCACAGCACAAATTAATATATTAGACAATTTTGTCATTGTTCCCAAGTCTAGAAATTGATTCTTGAGTTTCTTGGTCCATGGCTCTATAAAAAGTTACACATCCATCACCTTACACAGGGTGGTGAGATTTTATCTTTGTACTTACCTCAAAGTGACAAGTAGTTAATTAGACACATAAAACATTCTCTAACATAGACAGTTTTGAACTTGAAGTTTTGCTGCTGACAGAGAGAGGAATTCCAGAGAGTACAGGGGTCTGAGCACAAAATAAATCCAAAACTCTCTCCAATGTCTCCATAACTGCCAAGTCAGCTCTGGGGCTAATTAATCAAAACAAATTTACAATTAAGCCCACAAAGAAGCACTAATTGCTATGCTTGGCAGGGGGAAAATGTGCTGAAAAGGGAAACCTGAAAGTGAGAATGGAAGAGTGGTCTTGTCATTGTCCTGTCAAGGGCATTGCTTCAGGGCAGCTGCGTAGGGACACTGGACCTTCTTGTACAGACAAGGATGTCTCATCAGTGTGAGGGCAGGAGGCCCAGGGCCCTGCCTCCTGGGTAAATGCAGGGGACCTTGTACCTGTCCTCTAGGTTAAGGCCTGCGATCCACTGGACGGTCACCCCACCCACCCTCATTCATTTTATGGAAGCCTAATCCCCAGCGTGATGGTATTTGGGGGTGGGGCCTTTGGGAGATAACAAGTCAGAAGAGTGGAGACCCACGATAGGATCAACGTCATTTTAAGAAGAGAAAGGAGAGAGTTTGCTTCTCTCTACTCTCCCATGTGAAGACACTGCAAGAAGAGGGCCCTCTGTAGTCAGGAATAGGATTCTCAGCAGAACCCAACCGCGCTCATACTTTGATCTCAGACTTCCAGGCTCCAGAACTGTGCCTGTTGTTTAAGTTGCACAGTCTTGGTTGGGGAGTCTCAGGAACCCAGGCCGACACAGCAGTCTGAACTAAGATAATGCCTGTTCTTTTTTAGAATCTACCTCTTGGCCCACATATGTATAACAGGGAATAAGGAATGCAGAGGCTTAAGGTTCTGGAGGATCCATATCATTCCTGATCATACCTAGTGAATAGGGCTTATAGAACCCTCTTCCGTTGGTTGTTTGCACTATTGACAGTCCCCTGCCTCTGAATTCCTAGTTCTGCATACTGAGGCACATTGGTCTCCGATGAAACCCAACCTGCTTCAGTTTCCAGAATATGAGGGACTTGAAGCAGGTATAACATAGTTACCTTTGCTGCCATTGGTTTGGTATTGATATTTGATGACACTGAGCTATGATATTGGCCACTGTTTTGGAGTTGTAGAACCTCTATCTTGATTTTCAGTCCTGGCCTCTTATTTTGGATTTTGGTTTTTTCTACTCTGTTTATTCTCTTTCCTTCCAAGACTACCCGGCCCCTAGAATCTTGTTCCAAAAACTTGGCTGTTCCTGCTGATGACAACTGTCTGCTTAATTCCTAATGCTAAAGTCCCTCAGTGCATATGGACTGACCTATTAGGTGAGAGAGTCTGGCTAGAGTCCCCCTCTTCCTTCTGGAAACATAGTTGTATGACATTATCCTGCTTCCTGTGCAGGTACATGGGCCCATACGCCTGAATTCTGGCTGATGGAATGTGAGGGGGAAGTGATGGACAGTACTCCTAGACCTGGCCCTCCAGATCTCCCTGGAAATCCTTGTTATCAGTTCTCTTTTTCAAAGGAAGGTTCGGAGGCTCTGGCAGGAGTGGAAATACAAGATGAAGAGATCCTGGCATCTGAATGACTGTGCAGAGTACAGCCCCATGCTGACCTGCTATGTCCTAAGACACTAGGCTACTGAGGTTTTTTGATGGAGCAGTTAGCTTGTCTCGATGGCCACATCTTACCCTCATCCATTCAGGGAATAGGTATGTACTGAGTACCTACAGAAAGCTGGCTAGATTCTGTGTTAGATGCTAGGATTTAATAGTGAAAAATACATGTATACCTTGGCCTCGCAGCTCTTATAATCTAATGCTAATGGCAGGGGGGATGGGCGGCTTAAGGAAGGTGAAATCCAGAGCAGCGTGTTCAATAATTTCAGGGAACCGATGTTTATTGAATGTGCTATGATGAGATTGAGTAAGAAGGAGCTCCTGAAGTTTTGGTCCTTGAACTGTTATTAAAATGGAGTAGTATGTGAATTAGTAAGTAGTTTATGCGAGTAAAGAGGCTCTTTTGGATAAAGATAAGGCTAACTAAAGAAATGCACTCTATCACAGGAAAAGAATCAAAAGCTTACTGATCCTTACCAGATCCTAGCCAACATGTCTGTGCTCCTGTTTGATGCTCCTTACATTATAAAGTAGATATTATCTCTACTTTTTGATGCAAACTGAGGCTCAAGGACAGTAAGTTACTTAAGTGAAGTCACCCTAGCTAAAAAATGGTAGAACTGGTGTTCTAATGTAAGCCTCCTGGGCTCTTACTTGGTTGAAGTTATTGCTGCCCTAGCATCAGGGATGAGGCCCACACCCTGCCCATTAGCCCACGTGGCAGGCTTCAGTCTTGGGAATGAAAGCAAGCACACAGTCTTTCCCTCCCCAGGGAGATATACACTCCATTAGGTTTTCATTTGCCAGAAGCATCGGTTTTTTAATATTTTCTCTTTCCTTTTATCTCAGGGGAATATCAATCTGTACAGATTTATTATTAATTCCCTAGTAACATGCTTAGCTGCTCAAAATTTTTTACTGTTGCTTGTAAAAAAAGGCCTGCCTGTTCTTGAGATTTCAGGGACTTCGATCACTCTGGGATGAAATATCACCTTGAGGGATGTAAGGAGCAGAGGGAAATACAGGAAAAAGTAACTCCCTCCACCCACCCCACCCCCCATCTGCCTTTTCTCTGGAACAAACATCAGCCACTTTCTGGAGGCTTTCTTTCCATCAGATTAACCCTATACTGTTTCTCCACAGTCCTCTCCTTCCAAGGAGTATCAAACTTTTACTTAAAACAGGATTTCCAGAGGAAATGAATCCTTAGGCAGAAGATTCTTGCTTTCTCTCTCTTTTTTTCCAAGTTACTTTTCATGCCTCAAAGTCCAGTTTTTAATTGATTAATCTGATAATTAAGATATCTTTCATATGTGGTTGCAACAAGCGTACTTTCGATTGTTAATCTGAGCTACTGAAAAATTTTCATTTAAAATTAAGAAGAGTTAAGTTCTGACTACATTTTCACATTCATTTAACAAATACCAATGAGAGGGCCACTATGTGTCAGAGCTGAGCTGCTCCTGGGGAATTGATCTCTGCCCCTATGGAACATATAGTCTAGTGGGTAACAAGAACATTAAACAAAGAAACACACTGATAATTTTATAAAACTATAAAACCATAAACCATATATAAAGTGTATAATAAACTATATTATGTCATCAGTTAATTAAATTACCTGAATTTGGGGGCACCTGGGTGGCTCAGTGGGTTAAAACCTATGCCTTCAGCTCGGATCATGATCCCAGGGTCCTGGGATCGAGCCCCGAGTCAGGATCTCTGCTCAGAGGGGAGCCTGCGTCCTCCTCTCTCTCTGCCTGCTTCTCTGCCTACTTGTGATCTCTGTCCATCAAATGAATAAACAAAAAAATCTTAAAAAAAAAATTACCTGAATTTGGTGGGATGCAAAGCATGAAACTCTTTTGTTTTTCTCTAGTTAGTGCCTTTGGTTATATTTGACAAGTCTCCTTTTCATGCTTGTTAATGACATTTAGGAAGAGAGTTCATAATCTTCTAGCTACTTCAGAGTGTAAAATACTCAACCCAGGCTCATCCAGAAGTCTGCTCCTTTGTCCAACTCACTTTCGTTTTCTTTTCCCAGCCCTGGCCCAACCTTTGGGGGGACATGCCCTGGGGAGAGGGACATGGTCTACTTTCCATTCCTTTTTCCTGACTTGGTCTGTCAGTTTGGGCCCCATCAGTGATGTGTGGGGTTGGGAGAGTGCGAGGGTGGAAAAGAATTACATTAAAGGGGCAAAAGAATTTTTTTTTTTAAATAGGCTAGTGCTACATGTGGTCCTGCCTTGACTTCCTTCTGATTGTCAGTATGGCAGCTCCTCTTGGGCTCCCGTCCTCACCTCCAGTGGTGCACCTGATAATTGCCTGGTGGTAGGGCCCCTCACCTGTAAGGCTGCTGGCGCCTCCTTCTGGGCTACCCGGGGAAGAGTGCTCTTTTGTAGTCTATCCAAGGGACACATACATGTCATTGTCACTTTCCTTTTTCTTGTACATTGGTTTTGGGTGGGAGGAAGAAAACTAAAACCATTTTGAGTTCTTTGAAGAAGAAGAATAGACTTCACGGGTCTCAGAAATCATTTAATGTAATCTCATCCGTGTTCAGTAAATGAACACCTTAGAATATAGGCATTAAGGATGTTAGAGTTTGAATGACATGAGCCCGGGTCCAAGTCTTGCTCCTGTAACTTTGCAGATTTTGTGACTTCATGAATGTTACCTAACTTTTCTAATAGTAACACCAAAATCTCCTGAGTGTGTATTATGTGCCAGATGTTCGACTAATTATTTCACCATTTTATCTTTTTATCTAATTTTGTCTTTAATGACAATGCTAAGAGGCAGTTACAAATATCTCATTTCACCAATGAGATACTTGGAGGCCAGAGAGGATAGATAACTTGCTTAGGATGATACAGATAGTAAGTGGTGGTAAATTTAATAATTTAAAAGTAAATTTAATTATTTAAACTGAGACAGTCTGAATCAAGCACTAGAAACATAATCATTTCACAATACCAACCTCAGTTTTCTTATGAGGAAAAGTAACTGGCGTTTATATCATAAACCTGTGAGAATTAAGTGAAAGGCAATGTGCCTAAAATGTGCGGCACATGGAAAGCACTAGGAAATTTTAGCTAAAGTTATTTAAAATCATTTTTCATGTTGGCTGTTTTTAAATATGGACCTACACTTAGCACATCGCTGCAGCTAAATAATTGCTTAAACTCCTTGGCTTGTCCTACAGTGGTTTTATCATGATTCAGTGTTCTAAGCGCAATTTGCTACTTTAAAAACATGTATGGCTTTTTATAATTACTAACACACCATTTATAGTAGCTATAATGTTTTTTTTTTCCTTTTGAAAGTTAGTTGTTGTAGCTTTAAATAAATCCAGTATTAATAATCTGAGAGCCTTGACGCCACATGCACGAAATAGTCTTCTATGGGTATAACCAGAATGATTAAAAACCTGCAAGCTCTTGTCCTAGGTATATACCTAGGCATATGGTATGTGGCAAAAGTGTCATGGTAGATACACACACAATATGTGTGTATGTGCTACATTAGTATTTGACAGTTCAGGGCAGGATGCTGAGTTATTCATCTCTCTCATTCTTCTGCCGGAACTTGGAAAGCAATCTTCCCTATTTCACGTTAGTCTATAAAATTGACACATATGTAATAAATTAGAGCAGAGATAGGCAAAGTCAACTTAAGTCAAAATGACTCCCAGGCCTCCTAGAATTGACTGGAGGGTGATGGGATGAGGGCGTGTAATTAATGAGGGGAAGTAGGTTGGCCATGGAAGCATAGACAAGGGAGATATCCCTTGTGCTAAGATTCTCATCAAAGCATTGGCCAGGAGAAAAGGAGGCTCAGCTCACAAAGGATAACCTCTAACTCCTGTGGAAACAGATGCAACAGGCAACCCAGTCTGATGTCACTAATCCATTGAACCAGCTAATATCATAGTCATAATTTGTTCTTCCAGGTTGGTTTTCCAGTAGAGGGAGAGTATAATGGTCTTTGGGTGGGAATAGCAGTTGTATTTTTTTTTTTTTTTAGCAGTTGTATTTTATAATGTAATTTAATGAATGGGCATTCTGGCTTTCTGGATCCCATTGCTGAGAGGTCGTTCTCTCTCTTTGCTTTTGGGACTAACCGAATTTGAGCCTGCCATCTTCATAACGTCACTGAGCCCCGGACCTTGGCAAATTTACCAAGTTTTGCTACACTGTAAGGCATCTTGGAGAAACTGCCTATATTTTCAAGTGTATCAAACATTTTTTATTTTTTAAAATTTAATTTATTATTATTATTTTTAAAAGATTTATTTATTTATTTGAGAGAGAGAAAGAGAATGTGTGAGCAGGGTGAAGGGCAGAGGGACAGAGAATCTCAAGCACACTCCCTCCTGAGCGCAGAGCCCAATGCCGGGCTCAATTCCATGACCTGAGCCAAAACCAAGTGTGGGCGGGACACTTAACCAACTGAGCTGCCCAGGCACCCCTCAAGTAATTTTTAAAATCAGGTTTCTATTTCAATATGTCTATCACTTTTAACATGTGCTTGTGACGTTTAATTTTACTCTATGCGATAGTATAATCCAGTCCTCTGAGAAAGTTCTGACGTCTGACATTGATTCAGATGGTTTGTTAGTAGGGGACATTCATTTATTTAACAAACTTTTTTTTAAAGATTTTATTTATTTATTTGACAGAGATCTCAAGTAGAAAGAGAGGCAGGCAGAGACAGAGGAGGAAGCAGGCTCCCTGCTGAGCAGAGAACCCAATGCGGGGCTCGATCCCAGGACCCTGAGACCATGACCTGAGCTGAAGGCAGAGGCTGTAACCCATGGAGCCACCCAGGCGCCCCCATTTATTTAACAGACATTTATTGAAAACCAGTTATATACCAGATTTTCTAAGAGGCACTGAGTATATAGCAGGAGTCTGCAAATTTTCCCATGGAGGGCCAGAGGCTGGTAGGCTGTAGGGTCCCAATTCAACTCTGTGGTGGCAGCGTGAGAGCTGCGGTGGACAGTATCTAAACAAATAAGTGTAGTTTACACATTTTATCTATGAATGCTGAAGTGTGAATTTCATATAACTTTCACTTGCTATGAAATGTTAGTCTTGATTTCATTCCACCATTTAAAATGTAAAAACCTTTTCAGCTGATAGCCAGGCAAAAACAGAGAACAGGCCAGATCTGGCCTGTGAGCTTTATTTTGCCTGTGGTTTATAGCAGTGGATAGAACAGATACGAAACTTGCTTTTTGGGGCTTATACTCTGGTGATAATATTGCCTTGGATTAGTATGCAGAAACTTACAATATGCATGTGACGGTGGCAGGGCCATCCCCTTTCTACTCACAGGGCATGACCTTAACGTTTGTGGGACCCAGAACAAGAACACCCGTGGAGGCGTGTAAACCATAAGTCTAAATATTTGAAAGTTATAAATCAAGTTGGCAAAGTGGCAAATAAAACATAGTCTATCATACTATCTTCTTTAAGCTGTATTGATATTTAACACTGTGTAAATTTAAGGTATAGAAGGTGATAATTTGATGCATCTGTATATTTCAAAATGTTTACCATAATAAGGTTTGTCAACATAGCCTTCGTCTCACCTAATTACCATTTGGTTGTTGTTATGGTGAGAATATTTAAGATCTAATCTCTTAGCAGCTTTCAGGTGTACAAGTATACCACACTGTATATTATAGCCCCAGAACTTACTCTTCTTGAAGCCGAAAGTTTGTACACTTTGACCAACATCCCCTTTCCCTCACTCTCCAACTCATGGCAAACTAGAAGAGCAGATTCTAATTTAGAATTTTCATACTCTTTGGAGTTCAACACCAGAATCCTGCAGCCTGGGAAGATACAGCTGCAAGTGTTGGCCTGCATCTGACCCCGCCTTTTCTCCCCATTTCCAGCTCCATCCTGCATTGTGAAGGCTTCATTCACATTCTTATTGACGTCTCAGCCCCCGAGTCCAAGCTCTGACCATATCCCCCGCAAGCATCTTCCTTGTGGCTACCCCTCGGGTCTACCTAGGTAAGAGGCTGGCTATGCATCCCGGAGGCAGCTTGGGGACAGTGGGGTCCTTGGATGATAGTCTAGAAAAGGGAAGGGGTTCAGGCCCTGTGTGCCATATCCTACTGGGGGAGCACAGCTGAAGGATGTCCAGGGAGGGGTCCTCTTAAGTGCAAGATCCAGGAGAGGGGCCTCATGGGACTATGAGGGGATGGTCCCTGCTGGAGGACAGCCCATCTTCAGAAGGCCTTCTTCTTCGATTTTGTCTCACCTGTGATAAAGGTTCTCTATCTACTTCCTACTTTGCACTTCTCATCCCTCCGGTCTGTCCTTTGTTTCCTGTTTGAAACACCATCCTTCTTTCTCCCTTTTCTTCCTGCCCAGAATTAGCTAGTCTTTTGGAGGCCACTCTGGGTGAGATCCAGAATCTTTCTCTGGCACTTGTTCTAAATGCTTATTTGAATCTCTTTTTCTGCTCTAGTGTGTTTGATGAGAAAAAGTAGCACTTTGTTACAAGTAAGAGAAAGGGGAGGGAACTACCTAGAACACAATTAGATAAATACTTCAAGAGATGACCATGCTATATGTATCATGTTTCCAAAGGATTACTTATTCATTCATTTTTTTAAAAAGATTTTATTTATTTATTTGACAGAGAGAGATCACAGTAGAGAGCGAGGCAGGCAGAGAGAGAGACAGAGGGAAGCAGGCTCCCTGCTGAGCAGAGAGCCCGATGCGGGGCTCGATCCCAGGACCCTGAGATCATGACCTGAGCTGAAGGCAGTGGCTTAACCCGCTGAGCCACCCAGGCGCTCTACTTACTCATTCTTTAACAGAATAAATATGAGTTAATATTTCCCGATTTACAAATGCTGATAAACTATGAAAGAAGATACCACTGAAGCAAAATGTGAAGGAATGAAACATCTATATACTTAACAAAACGCTGAGTGCTTTGAATGTGTCAGGCACTAGTGTAAGCATTAATATCTATTGACTTATTCAATTATTTCAACCCTATGAGATAGGTAATATATTAGTATCAATTTTACAGATGAAGAAACCGAGGCACAGAGAAGCTGAGTAATTTTCCTAAGGTCACACAGCTAGAACGGGGTATAGCCAGGATTCAAACTCAGGCAGTTTGGTTGCATGCTTGGTTTGGTGTTAAAAGCTATTAATATGTATTCAGATGGAGAACCGTCAGATGTTTAACTGTTCATCTTTAGAGATCAGCTTTTAGCTACATCTGCAGAAGCAGAATCCAGTCAATTTCCGTAGTAGTCCCTTTGAGTTTTCTTAGAAACTATCCTTGTAATAAGGAAGCGATAACTTCCTTTGTTTTTCCCATGGCTGGAGTTTGTTCAGTTAGACTATGGTCATCGTATTTCTAGAACTTTCCATTTCCAATTGCTTTCCTTTCTCTGGGGCACTTACCCACTTTTCCTTACCAGTTGTTCATAAGACTTGCAGTTGTTTCAGACCTTTATATTCAAAGTCAAGGAAGCTGAGAGCTGCAAAGGCTTAGTTGTTCTTGTTCAGTCTGTGTGTGTGTGTGTGTGTGTGTGTGTTTAAAGACAATTCTTCCAAACTTTTTAACATGGTTTAAACATGTATCATAAATAGAAACTATTTTTAATAAACAATAGGAGGTTTGTTATCTGTAGGCATATTTGGAATGGAACAACTGTTTGGAAGTTGTTTTTTTTGTTGTTGTTTGTTTTTAAGTAGGCTCCATGCCTAATGTGGAGCTTGAATTCATGATCCCAAGATCAAGAGTTGGATGCTCTACCAACTAAGCCCGGCAGGCACCCCTGGAAGTTGTTATTTCTGAAAATATGTGATTGTGATTATTTGAGATATCACCCTTATTTAAGGTTTTCCAAAGTAAGCATAGATCCTTGAGTTTTGTCAAATTCTAGATGACTAGCCATGTGCTTTGTTTTTTAAGTAAATAATTTACCAAGGTTCCTTACTAGTTATCAAATAACGAAATAAAAGATATAAAACAGTGACAGCTTATAAAAAATTTCAAAATATGCTAAAGGGAAAAGGATCCGACCTTATTACTTGCTATTGACTTAAGAGATTATGGACATTAGATTTCATTTAAATATGAGCTCCTTGTTTGCCAAATAAGCATTTTTTCACAAATAGGTTATTTTTTTTTTAAGATTTTATTTATTTATTTGACAGAGACAGAGATCACAAGTAAGCAGAGAGAGGGGGGGAAGCAGGCTCCCTGCTGAGCAGAGAGCCGGATGCGGGGCTTGATCCCAGGACTCTGGGATCATGGCCTGAGCCCAAGGTAGAGGTTTAATCCACTGAGCCACCCAGGTGCCCCAGCGTGGCAATTCTTACTAGAAAAACATAATAAGAAGAACAGCTGAGATGGTTAAACAATCCCCTCAAGCCCCACTTTTCCATTTTGATATAGGTAGCATCAGTTGAAAGCTTTCAATTTGCCAGACATTGCCAGCACTGACCACAGTTGATCATATTTAATCCTTACATTAATTCTTTCAGGTGGGGGCCATCATTACCCCCATTTTAAAGACACAGACACTGCTTTCAGGTTTAGAGATGAGCACTGGGACCGGTGTTCACCTTTAACATATGTACATAACGGCCAAATGCCCATTTCCCATATGTTACCCCAATTCACATCCATCATTACCTTACTGCTAAGATACAGAAAGCAAAAAAGATGGGACTTTTTTTTTTTTTTTAAGATGGGACTTTTTGATAACTGCTTGTGGGTGCCTAATTTTGGAGGAGGAGGCCATAAAATCAAATTTTATGGCAAAATGTGATGGAGCTGGAAACAAATCTGAATGGTCTGGCTCCAGAGTCTCTGTGTGAAACCCTCCATGGCATTCCCACTCAGATCAACCCTTGTTCTGGCTCAAGCTTTCACTGAAATAGCTTCAGGCTTCATCTTTTTAAATTTGAAATGAAGGCGAGGGTGGGTGCAATCATGTCATAGTCTTCAACCACATTTCAGATTTTACTCAGATGCAGCAGAATCCATCACAATTGCGGTTTGATGGCAAATGTTACATCTCTCTCGGCACTCCGTTCTGCCCTTTACCATCCGGTTTTCTTTCCAGGGTCAGATTTTACATAAGCCACACTCCCCTTTCTTAGCTCCCAGCAAGACGTCCTTGTCTTCTTCTTTTAAAAATTATGTCGTGAGATGGGGTACCTGGGTGGCTCAGTTGGTTGAGCACCCCACTCGTAATTTTGGCTCAGGTCATGATGTTGGCATTGTGAGATCGAGCCCCCTGTCGAGCTCCACTCAGGGGGGAGTCTGCTTGAAGAGTCTCTCTCTCCCTCTGCCCCTCCCCTTAAGCATGCTCTCTCTCTCTCTCTCTCTCTCTCTCTCTCTCTCTCAGTAAATAAATAAATAAGTAAAATCTTTAAAAAATTGTTTTGTGAGAGTTATTATAGATTAGAGAAGAGGACAGGAACACCAGGGTTGAACAAATGAATAGATGCCAAGTGGCCAGGTAAATTCACTAGTTCTGTGATTTACTTCATCCTGTCAAACTCATGGCAGGGGTAGGGAAGTAGGGATGAGGGCTGGGGGCCAGGGGTTGGCAGGGATATGATTTCACTCTCAGCAAAGTTAAAAATTACTGTAAATCGTGGAGTTTTAGGATCACTGAAGAGTATATGAAATCTCAAACTTTGAACGTCCCATTGCCAAAGGCTTACTACAATGTTTCTGTCTGTGTTAGCTCAGTGCTAGCCACGACTGTGGGATGATGGTAGAATTTGCTGATTTTTGACGTTAGATATTTTAGCCATTCCATTTTATGATGTATAGTTCTATGTTTGACTTTATCTGTGAGGTAAAAAATAGAAGTAAAATGTCTATGGTAATTTTGACCTGTCTTATACAATATGAATCATTCCTTTGATTTTAGCTTTAAAGAATAAACTTGTGAGTCTGTTTTATCTTTATTGGCTTGATAATTTGTTTCTGGAATGAGAATCTGACTTTGCTTAATGTCTTACTAACATAGGGCAACATACTTTATTTATATCATAAAAGGTGACAAACAGAAATGTGTTCTGATTAGCAGCTGCCCTCCCAAGTCACCTCTACACAGAAACATTTCTAGTCAGAGCACACCACTCCTCCTCGTTTAATCAAACTGGATACCGTGTCCCTACTTGAAGCTGAAATAATTTAATGCTGAGATTTCAGCCTGGGTTTTATTTATAAACCAGCTACCTGAGAAATATGCATAAGCATTTGAAATTAATAATAATGAGTTGAATACATACGTATTTAGAACAATGCATGGATTTCCCGACTTTTCCTGTGGTTAAGGCAGACCAGGTCGGCAGCAGCTTCCTACAGCTGCCATTCCCATTCCACATTTCTCCTTTTATTGCCCATCGAACATGTATAGATTTAATGACCTGGAGAGGGATCAGTGAAATTCTTCACAGCACTGCATGCTTATTAATGGGCCTCCCGTTCATGGTGATGTGTTAGTGTCAGGATTATGCCAGCGGTATTGCAGGAGGCAATTAAGGGTTTCTTTATTCCTGATAAAAAGGAAATTAGTCACTGATCAGCCACACAGAGCAACTCAACATCTTGGCAAGTGCATGGGGGAAGGAGGAAAGCAAGGGCTGCAAAGAGGTTAGAAGATAGGGAGATGTTTGACAAGTCTGCTCTGTTAGAGGACGTGACAAGGAGGAATAGCAACAGGGACTGTGAAAGAGGAAAGAATGGAAAATAATGAAAGCAAAACAAGAATTGGAAAATGGATCAGGATGGGGGTCTTTACCACGGTTCTTGGGTTCCTTTGGCAAGGAGAGCATTAGATTGATTCAGTCAAATTTATTTCAATTTCGTTCAAGAGGAACTTCTTGATCAGTTATTTTTATGATTCTAGAGAAGTTCTTTGGGGCTGTAAGAATAAGGTTTAATCCCTGCCCTCAAATAACACCAACAACAATGAAAACAAACAAACAGAGAAGAGTTGATGGTGGGTTGGGGCTGGAGACCCACTGTCTGATTCAGGCATTGGACAAGCATTTATTGAGGAATCATCATGTGACTCCAACATAGTTCCTTTCATTACACAATTACCTTTATTATGGACTGAATTGTGTCTCCCCAAAATTTGTGTTGATCTTCTAACTCCCTAGTGTTTCAAAATTTGACTGTGTTTGGAGATGGAGTCTTTAAAGAAGTAATTAAGGTTAAATGAGGTCATTAGGGTGGGCCCTATTCCATTATGACTGGTGTCCTTATGTGAAGACGAGATTAGCATGTGGACACACAGAGGGAAGACCATGTAAAGACACAGGGAAAAGGTGATTGTTCCAAGCCAAGGAGAGAGGCCTCAGAAGAAACTAACACTGTTTACACCTTGGTCTTTTCTAGCTTCCAGAACTGTGAAAAAATAAGTTTCTAACCTACAGTATCACATTCAGATCCCAGGCTCATACTTTTAGAAAAACACAAACACGTAAGAACTTGTTCCAAAGAAGGAATCAAGGAGGGCTGAAGGATTTAGCAACATGCCACATCAAAAAGGGGGCACCTGGGTGGTTCAGTCGGTTAAGTCTCTGCCTTTGGCTCAGGTCATGATCCTAGGGTCCTGGGATTGAGTCCCGCATCGGGCTCCTTGCTCAGGGGGGAGCCTGCTTCTCTCTCTGCCTCTACCTGCCGCTTTGCCTGCTTGTGCGCTCTCTCTCTCTCTCTCTGACAAATAAATAAACAAAATCTTTAAAAAAAAATGGCCTAAAGGGCTACAGGTGTCTTTCTAAAGATAGCCATCTTCATTTGAAGAGAAAGGAGGGAATAGGCTGTTTTGAATGAGTCTACAGGGAAGAAACAGGACCAAGCTCTTAGAAGGGTAGATTTAGTTTCAAATATGCGCAGCTGAGACACGGGGGGAAAAAAAAGGGCTCTAAGTTAGACTTTTTGGGGTAGAACTACATTTGCTTCAGTCACCTCTATCATAAACACGAGTGGATTTCTAGCCTTAATTTACTGATGCCAGGTATTGGAAGGCAGTTCTGGATTTGCTACCCCAAATTCCATTTGTGTTCAGCACCAACAAGGCAACAGTGAAGGGCTCACTTTGAATGTCACCTGTTTGGGCCGTGGGCCCAGAATCACTCCACACCTAGTGGTCTCCAGTTGGCTCTCTGTTGGTTAATTAAGAGAAAAATCGTTCCCCAGAGGCCAGGTTTCTTTCTCCTAAATAACTTTATAGCTTCTCTGTCACAAAGTGGAAAAAGTCTGTTCATGAAAGAGTACGGATGCTCTGTCATTAGGTAGAGTGTGTGTATCTTGTTTAGTATCAAGTGCCAGCAACACAGGCCTCAGGAGGGAAATGCAAATGAAAAGCTTGCGCATAGGTGGGTATCCCCTCAGAAATGGTAAATGCAGAATGCCAAAATTAAGCCCTTGCTGCCATCCTTCTTCCACTTAGAAGAAGCCAGGAGCTCAGGGGGGCCTCTGTACTCCTTCATGGACAGACAGACAGACATCCCCAGGTCCCCACTCACTGGGGAGGCACCACTCCTGGGGAGGCATTCCAGGTCCAATTCTGCCAGTGACCAGGTTGGTAAATCTTTATTTTTGGTCCAACTCACATCTTCCAAGTTGCCTTCATTTGGTATTAAAGGTGATATTTTGATTCTTCTTCTGCCGTTTCTTTGTTTTGCTTTCCAAATTATTCAATTTGAGAAACTTGGGCAAGGAAGAGACGTTCTGATTTTGGAGATCCCTCAAAGATTCCAGTATGTACCCAGAAATAAGGTCCAATGTGAAGCTGTTCTGTTGTTGTACCATAAATATCAACTATTATCCTGTTGAAGTGTATGACTGTTCCTTTGGGTCAAGGGGGACATTAGATCTGAAAATATGTGATTTTAAGAATTTCTCCTTTACTTTTAATGGCTCTCAAGAAGATGTTCATTATGTGTAGAGCAGCAATTTGTCATTATCCTCAGCAAGGGAAGACTATGACTTCAGAAGTGCCGGGCAATGCAAGACACTCTCTGCCCCTCCCTTCCTTCATGTGCTAACGATGAAAAAAACAACAACAACAACAAAAAAACAGTATTTGAACTACAGAGTGATAGGAATAGCAATAGCAAATGTGCACAGCATTTATTGCATATTAAATATTCATCATCAAAAATTAATTTATTCACTTCTTAGAGCAAACCTATGACATAGTATTCTCATGTCTATTTTATAGTTCATGGTAGACCTGGGATGCAGTGCTAGGTGGACTGACTCCAGAGTTCATGCTCTTTATCATGCTATACTGCTGCTGCTGCTAATAGTACTAGTAACAGTACTAACACTAATAATAATAATAATAGTAAGGGTATTCAACAAAGTTCCATTTTTTTTCCTCCATGATAAATCTATTGGTTATTTTGAAATGTATAATTCACATATTGAATTCTTAAAAGCCCACCCCCTCACCTTCCCCCCACCCTCCCCACCCCCAGCTTTGGTGCCCTGGTTCCTTGCTTGGACTTTAAGCATATTCTTAGCTTAGCTATTGGGTAATTCAACAGTGGTCCTGAGTGAGGACTTGCATTATTTGCACTGGGCATATATAACAAAATGTAATAGGAGGGTCTATTGGGTAGAAGAAAATACACTACATTGTTTCCCTCCAAAGCCAAAAGAGGAGCAGGTGACTTGTAAATCTCTTGACTTCATTTGTAGCACTTTGAATTCAGGTGATTAAACACACACACACACACACACACACACACACACACACACACACATATCAGCCTGAGAGGTCTCTTACCTTCTAAGCCATTCACCAAGCTGCTTTCCTTTCAACATAATGAGCCATAAATTACTCAATGATCTTTCAGAGGGCACATATCTCTGGGACCCCAAATCTCCTTTACAAAGGCTTCCTCACGTTTGATTTGCTGATCCCCTTAGTTAAAATGCAGTTATTTCTTTTGGAGTTCAAAACCGTTGCAACTACAGTAGGTTTTTCAATAATGAGTTAAAAATGTTACACTTATAAAGGTTATCTGAAATCTATTTGGGAGCGTTCCTCTCCACTTTATATCTGCACAATCTATTGTTCTATCCATGAAGGTGGAAACAGAGCTGTGCCTGACCTCAGGCAGACGAAGAAAAATTTGCTGTCAGCTTCTTGTTGAATGACAAAATCCCTGAGGCAAAACTCTCCTAAGTTTTTATTTAATTTGTGTTGTACCTACAGCACAGCCCTTCTTTGCTGTGTCAAGAATTTATTGAGTTGTAATTAGACTGTCGGAGGGGAAACCACATTCTAAGCTGGGACCACTTGTGCATTATCCAAGAGCTAGACTAAACTATGCTTCAAGCACCAGCCTGATGGGGGATGAGAGGAGAGGGAGAGAGAGAGAGAGACGGAGAGGGAGAAGGAGAAGGAGAAGGAGAGAGACAGGTGAGGAGGAGACATTTATAGAATTTGATACGAGCTGTTGCAAAATAAGAGCCTTCTTTCACAGGGTATACATGTTCTAGGGGCTTGGTGTTACCTGGAACTCAGTGGTCCTATAAGAAGTGGTTTCAGTCTTACCCCTGTAGATTGATTTTCCTACCCTTTGGTGACCCTGAGCCCCGTGATTCCTACGTATGTTCGTTTTTTCTTTCCTCCAGTGTTATTAAGTTATCATATTTAATTATCACTATTTTAAGGGTCCTATCTATTTTCAGATTCCAAGCATTGTACCAATTCAATTCATGACACTCAGGTCCTTATCATGGTCTCGTTTCAGCTTCCAATCCATTGAGTAGCAAGCAGCTCTTGCATTAACATTTAGAAAACCCTCACTGACACGGTGACCCAGCCGCTTGCCATACAACTGTAATCAAATCTATTAACGCCTTTATAGATCAAGTTTATTTCTTCTTTATGGAAGGTAGTTGAAGAGAAATGGTATGGAGGAACAAAGGGGCTGGCGTCTAGCGGGTATAGATGAGAGAGTTTTCCCCTTCCAATTGCTACACAAATCACAGAGCTTTCTCTCTCTCTCTCTCTCTCTCTTTTTTTTTTGTTTTTTTTTGGTTTTTTTGTTTAGCAATAAACTCTTGAGCTGAAACTTAGGCTGAATGTAATTTTCTTTTGGGTGAGATAAGGATGGGTAGGGAAATTAGTTGTTTGGGAAGAAAGGCCTATAAAAAGAAAGAATTTCTTTTTTTTACAATTTCTGGCTAGAATCTCATGGGACTCCCCGCTCTAATAATTGCTATTAATTGCTATTAAGGCCCACTGTCTTGTCTAAGATAATTCTGAAATCAGCACAATGAGAAAAATGTTTCTTATTTGCACTTCCACGTGTGGAAGGATATTTTGTACATCATGAGCTTGTATTGGGTCCAAGGTTGTGTTGAAATTGACATAAAGAGGGAGTGGAAAAAATTTTAAGTATCTAGGCGGAAGAAGGTGACTGATTTCATTGAATATGACTCAGAACATTACAATTCTGTGTGTTTTTGCTGGTTTTGCATGACATAGCAACATGTGTCCACTAGAGGTCAGTAAAAGGCAAGTGGATGAGAAACTTTTCCATTAGGGTACTTCCCCCATACCCAGGTGGGTTTCTCCGTTTTAACACTCACATTTCGAAAGGCTTTCTTTTAAAGATGACTAAAATGTCGTACTCAAGGTTTCCTGGGAGAGAAGAGCAAAATAAAGAACTCCCATCTCCAAAAGAAGTGAAACTGAAATAAAAGGTATGAAGAAGTTACATAGCAGAAAACCTTTCTTTCGCCATTGTTATCTAAGAGTGAACAGGGATATCTGCCTTCACTGATCTTTTGGATGGGTTTTAACAGGTGTAATAAAGCCTATTGCACACCTTTACTGTCTTCCTACAGTGTTGGAAGGCAACTCTCTGCTGTGGTTCCAACAGCACATTTTCTGAACCTGGATGGCATTTGTTGCATTGTTTACTATTTTTCCTAGTACATGCCTTTCTCTTGTACTGGTTCGCAAGCTTCTTGATGACAGGAATCTGATCTCAGGCATTTAAAAATCCTCAATACTTGAAAAAAAAATCCCAGAGCTTGGACATTGCTTGACTAGAACATTGCACGTCATCAAAAAAGTGGAAGTATATATGAAAAATGCATTATGTTTTCATTATTATTATTTACCAAGTACAGTAGTATTTGTGTGTGTGTATGTGCATATGTGGGTCTTTTTCGTTCTATAGAAGATTTAAAGTGGATAAATTTCCATATACTATCTTTCTTCTCATAAAGCTAACCAAAATGATAATGTCTCAATTTTATCTGCTTGCTTTTACATTTCTGATCAAATTCAGAACTAAAAGCTAATGTCTTCAGATGTAAAATGCAGGGGAAAAAAAGATCACTGTCACTTTAACCACGACCAGTTTTCTTGCATAAAGTCAAGACGGATTTCAGAGCTTTTCAAATTGATGGGTGTTAGTCTGGCAAGCAGTGAATTCTGGCCCTCAATTCTCGAGTTGTCAGACGATTTCACAGACCTGCTGCATGATGGAAGGCTACTGAATATTACTCAGACATTGACCATTGTGTTATTTTCTTCTGCCAAGCATGAAGCCCTTTCCCTTTAAGATGGGCTTCTGTTTCCCCCTGGCTTTGTGTGTTTAGAGGTCCTACAGAGGGAGCAGGTACCCGATCTGAAATCCAGGGCACTGTCAGCTTTGGCATCCACATCTTTCATGGGAGGTGGCTCAATGTGGTGCCTTTGAACACACGGCCCCAGTGGGAGCCCTATTATCTGCTAAATATTTCTGGAAATGTTTATTCAGAACATGGAGCACAGCAGGCTGCCCCCCTACTCCTATACTGACAACTAAGTCTTTGAAATGGCGAATGCACAGACCTCCTGAGTGCCTCCACTTGGCCCCTGCTGTTGACATTTTCAAAGTTAACATATAAAATGATTCCATTGAAATAATATTTTTGAAGATCTTACTGCCCAAACTTTATCAAGTTTCTCAAATTAGCTCTAGGATGACATTTGACTTAGGTAGAGAGTGTGAGTTTTAAGATGCATTATCTGATAGATTATATTCAAACGAATCCCATTATGACATCCAGAACATATTGTTAAGCCTCCCATTATTCACTTGCGAGTGTTTTTTAATTTTCTGGTGTTATTTCCAGATACATAGTCCTAATTCACTGTAGCTAGTTGACCCCTCAGAGACTTTCTACTAAAACAATGTCTTCATTTTAGAGGTAAAGAAATCAAGGCTCTTGGAAGATATCTGAAATGACTCCAGAGATAGGACATTCAAACTTTTTTTGGGCCACTTTTCCATCAACAATTTAATTAACTCAGTCTATGTATGATAATTGAGAATGGTATATATAGTGTCTGATTATATCACAAAATTACACCATCTCAGTACCACAGAGGGTAACAAGGCAGGCATGATGGGTTGAGTCAGATAGCATCATTTCTGATTAAACCATTTTCCTTTCTCTCCCTTGTCTTTTCCTTTCTAGTCTGGAAAGGAGGTGAATGTGGGAAAATAAATGACATATATATGAAAGAAAACGTCTGACTCTAGGGCACAAGTAAGTAGGGACTCGTGGTGGAAGGAGTACAGTTGGGCTCCTAGATATTGTTTCCTTCTTCAAAGCTTTTCCCAAGAAGTATCGACAAAAGTATTAGTGGGCTGGCTAAGCAGAGCAGAAGTTCCTTGGTGATAGTGGAAAAGAGGTTATTCTAATTTTGGTGGAGAGATCTAACCCAAGAATCCAAGGCACCGTCTCAGTGCCATAGGTCATACACTTTCTGCTCATTTCAACTCAAAAAATACTTATTATATGTTTCGGGCAGGCATTGGATATACACCACTGAACAAAATAGAGCTCTGTTCTCATGGAATTTACGTTCTTTCGGGAGAAGACAGACACTGAACAAGAGACGAGAATGCTAACCAAGAGATGTTAAGCAGGACAAGGGCGATAAAGAGTGATGGTGGGTGTGGGGTGACATTTTATAATGGATGGTCGTCTTGGGTATTATGTTGGGACTTCAAAAGGTGCCCAAGGAGCTGCAACATTGCTTAGGCTTTCCTCTGGAGAACAGTCTATACTGGCAGATAGGATTTGGATTCTCTGTCACCTGTATGGCCCATTTGATCAGCTTGTACCGGACAATATCCCATCCCTTGGTCTTCAGGACCAGCCTCCCCACTCCTTCTGCCACCCCTGAATTAAACTTGTGTGGTGTCTGTTACTGCCCAAGTCTCCTCGGTGACATTAGCGGCCTTGGCTTAATTTTGCTCTTTGTCTGTGAGCTAAATGAATCTGACTGATATAAACCTATTTCTGGCTAATGAGGCTCAGAAGGTATTTGAATTGGGCTGAGAACCTGGAACAATAAAGACTGTAGGAACTAAATCCATGGCTATTCTGGTCATATTACTCCAGAGGTATTCTTGAGATGGGGAGCCAGAGAGATGAAGGCTTCCTTTGTGTTTATGTTTTCTAACATAACAGTCTCTGAGCTAGAGAATTTGTGAGAGAAATTAGGCATACATTATTTTTTTTCATTTTGGCACATCTTCTCAGGGTTTATGAAAAGAGATTTTGGTTGAAATTGGATTTTGATGTAGATCAAGCAGGCAGCTCTTAAAGATCCTCCAAAGACCTGTTACTTCTCCCAAAGACTCTCCTAAAGGAAATTGAGTTATTCTTCATTTAGTAGATCTCTTGTCATTCAAGAAGCATTTAGTCCACACAGAGCTTACCATAGCTTTTGTTTGGGGAGGGCTTTGTCCCTTGTCAAAAAGTAGGACACCCTGGAAGGTGTAAAACATTAATGATTACCAGTTGTTTATACCTTATTCTGATTGTTTCAGATTTTTGTCTGTGACAATGTTTGGTGGAGGGAAGGGGAATGGAGAGGTGAAGAGAACTTGATTTTACAGGGCAAGGGAAAGTACAGTGAGGAGGCCCCCTGGGAATGGAGAACAGGAGACAGATTCCCAATTTTGGTGAAGGCCAGGATGTGCTTTTGATTCTGTTCTTCTGATAGTCCCTGTCTTAGTATTTTAACTCATGCCTCTGTACAAGTATGATCTTCAAAATATTCGATAACTGATATGGCACTGAAACCAACCAATCAGGGCAGACACCATGAACACCCACTGATATTGAACCGGAGGGGATTTCTTGGTTATAAAATAAGTTGAGAGGACAAGGAGTGACTCATTAATAAACAGAAAAACCTGAAGCGTATGTGACCTAAACAATGGGGTCTGAGTCCTGAGGTAAGCTGTGCTGGCCACCTTTGTGCTTTTGTGGCTGTTGTCTTTCTCTTATATCATGCTTACTACTTTTAGACTTGTGACTGTTTTGTAAATAAAATAACATAGTTCTTATTCAACAATATTTCTGCTAATGTGCAGATAGTGCATAATAATGTGCATAGATAGTGACTCTTATTTGTAATAGAATCTTTGATCTCAAGGATCTTTAAAAACTTACTGCATTCATGTAGTGTTATATTTAATTATTTTAATAACCGAAAAATTAAGACGTCTTTCCAGTATCAAAGCAGATGCTCAATTAATATCTGTTGAATGAAAATTTATGAAAGCAAGCAAGCAGGGCTCAGATAGATCATGTCTTCCATAAAGTATTCCTGACTGCCTAAGTTGGATGTGATTTCTCCCTCCTCTGATTTTCCATTGCTCTCTTGTTTGTATTTATTACCTCATGCAGTTTGTTTTCTCATAAGTGCACAATGCCATTTTCTTAAACGAATTACAAGATTATAGTGTGTTTTCTGCTTTTTCATACCACCCACTTTCTTGGTAATGAAAAGTTGAATTGGGAAGAGGGTATGGGAGAGACAGGGAGACCTGGTGGTGTGAAATGATAATGGTCTCAACTAATGTGGTGACAGTAGGAATGAAAGAGAAGGGGAGATAAAAGCAGCATAATAACAGAATTTCTCTGATTTTGTAATTGGGTATGGGAAGATGGGGAGAAGGAAGACTCATAGCTAACTTCTGATTCTGAGCCTTTAAAGTGTTAGGATCGTTGGACCTAATCTCTTACACAAGCTATGTTGCAAAGCCAGTGCTGTTTTACTCATGGAATATGAGCTGATACAGAGAGTCTAAGTATTGCTTTTCAATCTGGAATGGGTTTACTGTTCAGCCGAGGTTACACAGCTAGGAAATGGCTGAGCAGGGATTATGAACTCAGGGAGTGTGGCTCCAGGGCATGCTTTCTGGCCACTGTGCTGCGTAGCTTCTTATATTAAATGAGATAAGGCATATGAAACTTGCAAACTCAAAAGCTGGTTTCAAATATTGCTTCAAATGAACATGATGGGAAGTTTGTATCATTGGAACAAATTCAAAGCATTAGGAGCAGTCAGTGGCTGAATGAAAAGGGGTACAAGGGGAAAAGAGAGAGATAACATAAGACAGGTGATTCCACAAAGGCACAATGAGTATCCTAATGTGTGAGAGAGGGAAGGAAGATATATGTGGGTGTTAAACAACATGACCAAATCTTTTCTCCAGTCAGCTCAGTGAAAATGGAAACCTGGGAGAGCATTTACTCTTAGAAATTTGATCCTAGAGTTTTCTAAACACTTTGGATCTGAGAGAGGAGGACAATGACTTGGGGTTTGTAGCTCAAATATTTCTTCCTCCTGCCAAATATACACACAATATCTTTGGGCTAATCAATTAGGATAATGGTTATCCCAGAGCCTACTAAAGCAAGGCCACTCTATCCTTAGAATTGTTTCTAAATGTAAAGTAGGAAGTGATCTTTTGTTTGAGCCACAGAATATAGGAACCAAGAATCCCAAGATTCATCATTCAAAATGCAAGTGTTATCCTCAGAGAATATCACAGCATAAATAGAATCCCTAAATACAGAGGGCAAGGATTCTGGATGGCCCACATGCACAAAAGAACCAATAGAGAGCATTTGGGAATCAATTCTGTTAAATGCAAACACAATAGGGAGCAAGCACTACCTTATTTCAGAGGCATTCTTAATTAAACAATTCAAATATGCATTTAATTCCTGCTTCAGTGTGGGGCAGAGAAAAGGCAAGTGGACAGCACGTATTGTTAAATGTCATGCCTTGGGAAGTGCAGGGTGTTAGAGGAGCTTGAATAGGGCCAAACTGGTAAGAGCACAAAGCATGGAAGTTAAGACAGAGGGGGGACAGTTAGAGAAGCGAGTAGGGTCAGACAATGAAAATCGTTTTAAGCCATGGTAAGGAATTAGGATCTTATTCTTCAGGCAATAGGAAGGAAGCCATCTGAAGATGAAAAAGAAATTGCATTTTGAGTTTAGTGTTGGTGAGGGAGAAAGAATTGTTCAGGATGGTGAAATGAAGAGGTTATTATCATAATCTCTGCAGGAAACAATGACAGCTAACACTTGGGGTGCCTAGCTGGCTTAGTCAGTAGAGCGTGTGGTTCTCGATCTTAGGGTTGTAAATTCAAGCCTCACATTGGGAGTACAGTTTACTTAAAAATAGAATCTGTTAAAAAAAAAAAAAAGATGACTAGGGTGCCTGGGTGGCTCAGTGGGTTACAGCCTCTGCCTTTGGCTCAGGTCATGATCTGAGGGTCCTGGGATCGAGCCCCACATCGGGCTCTCTGCTCAGCAGGGAGCCTGCTTCCTCCTCTCTCTCTGTCTGCCTCTCTGCCTACTTGTGAACTCTGTCTGTCAAATAAATAAATAAAATCTTTAAAAAAAAGATGACTAACACTTAACTAGCACTTAAAATGTGATAGTAACTCTTTTAACTATTTATTTATTTTTCTAACTACTTTTTATATAATGTGTATATTTATCTATAATAAGTCATTTAATGCCATGATGATATGGTAGATGCTATTTTTATTCCCCTGTATTACAGATGATGAAACTGAGGAATAGAGAGGTTTAGAAATATCCCACTGTCACATAGTTAGTGGTATCACTGAGATTTGAGCTCAGTCAATATTTTCAATCACTAGTAATATACTTTCTGACCAAGATGGCCTTATTTGAGATGAGAAGAAGTAAACAGAGTAAAAAACAAATAATGAGGAGATCCAGCGCTTGGTGATTCACTGCGGGCAGTGGAGACAAGGACTTTGGGTTTAAATATATTGAAATTGAAGGGCCTTTGGGTCATTCAAAGACAGCTGATAATTGCATAAAGGGCCAGAAATTCAGAAGAGAGATCTGGGTTGTAGGTCCCCATTTGAGAGCTGCCAGAGTGGGAAGAATTCAGCAAGGCTAGTGTGAATTGAAGAATGTTGAAAGGTGAGGGCCTAGGACATAATCTTGAGTTCTCCTCATAGTCAAGGACAGGTAGAGGGGTAGTAATTTACCAGGAGCCTGGGAAGGAATGGCCAGGGAGCAAAGGAAAAGAAAATAGTCCAGGTGTCACAGAAGAGGAGGTAAATGAATTTTAAGAAGGAAGGATGGCCATATAAGCAAGATGACAAAGAATTAGTCTTAATGAATTTAGAGCCATATACTCACTAGTTTAAACAATATTTAACTATCTATTTTTTAGAGAAGGGGAGGGGGGCAAGGGGCAAAGAGAGTGGGAGAGAATCTTAAGCAAGTTCCATGCCCAGTGGAGAGCCCGATGCAGGACTTGATCTCATGACCCTGAGATCATGACCTGACGCAAAATAAGAGTTGGACAGTTAACTGACTGAGTCAGGCACTCTTAAACAATATTTTGAAGAGGTTTGGCAAAGACGGAAAGATGAAAGAGACTTGAGAGATGATTACTTTTTACTGTAAGTATTCTTATCATGTATAAATGCTGATGGGGAAGGAATCATGGTGAAGTTGTAGTTGGGAGAGGGAGGAATAAACAATGTAGCTGCTTCTAGATGTATTATTCTCACTAATACTATTCTGACAAAGAGAACTTAAAATACTATAGCTCAAACAAAATCAACCTTTATTTTATTTCTATGTGACATTGTAAGGCAGCTCATTTGTTACACATCTCTATTCCACAAGGACATTCAACCCAAGTTTCTTTGATCCTGTGTTTTCTTGCTTCCTTAGGGCACTGTTTTGTGGGTGGTGGGTCTCCACTGTGTCATTTTCCTTCTCAGGGAAAGGGAAACAGTATGGAGAAGGTATTCCTGTTGTCTTAAAACTCTGGCCAGGAAATGCATGTCACTCCTGCCCAACTCTGTCAGGTGGTCACACCCACCTCAAGGGAGGTAGGAAATGTCTACCTAGCAAGCCACATGATTTTGCTACAATTTTATTTTTGTATAAGAGTGAGAGAAGGATTTTGGGGGACAGTTTATAGTCTTCTCACAAAAGAGGAAGGGCTCAAGTGTAAGTTGAGAAATATATATTCTCCAGAATCAAATATCTGTTCAATTCAAATGTTATTCAAGAGTTAGGAGGAAAGCAACCTGATTGAGCTAATTCAAAATGAATATGTTCCTGACTGGAAGCCCATCACCTTTTAGGAAGTATTTGCCTTATCAAGGAGAGTGCTAAAGAGAATATGAGACTATTAATTTAGAAAGCAAAAGTATCCCAAGAACATTTGCCTAATAATAAGAAGTAAAAGTTTTAAGCCAGGTAGAGCTTTAAAAAGAGAAGAAGCAGTTAGGTAAGACACATATTTTGGGAATAAAAACTTTCTCTGGACATCTCAGATATAACACCAGGTAGGTGTTGGTGTTACCACCTCTGAATTGAAAATTGGCTTCTGCCCTTAGACCTACTGAAGTTGACTATTCCTATAGGTCGGTTGTCAGTCATGAATGTGACAACGGGAATACAGCAAAGGCAGGTGAAGGTAAGCATTACTTTTCTTAAAAACATAAAATATATCTTGATCACTGTACAAATGAGTTATTTGACATCATCATTTGCCTAAAACAGAGCAGAGAAATCCTGTAGGAAAATATCCAAGCATTAAAATAAATGTCACAAAGTTCATGCATTCAAACTTGTGTGCTTTTCTTACAGGAGAATTTCTCAGACTTCCCATTCACTCCTGCCTCACACATGGCTTGCACAGGCTGGAGTGTGTGGAGTAGGGCCGCAAATGAGATAGGAGGCAAGCTAGAGGCAGGCGTATTGAGAATACGAGCGATGGATGAGAATAAGTCAGTGAGGAAAAGCAATGTAAAAATAAATGTGATGCAACACGAATGAGACTCTCGAGTGTTTAGTGTTGGAGATTCAGCTCCATAATCTTTAATAATTTCTGAGGTCGTCACCAGTACAAGTATCAGAGTAGGAATTCATGATCATAATGATTCCGGAGTAGTGTAACTATAGGGTTGTTTAAAATGGGAGCAAGCAAAGTTTTAAAACACTTTAAAAGGGTATAAAATCAATAGCAAGTCTCTGTCCCACTCAGAATGAATTTTTATCAAAAGACTCAGAAGATGAGTAAATTATATTATTTCTGTTATGCTTTATGTTCTGGAAACAGTAAAGGAAGGAAAAAATATTTTTCTTTCTTTCCTGGGTGAGACAAATTTCTCAAGTAGATAAAAATTGTCCATCACACTTCTATTTCCTTTCCTTGCCTCAATTTAATATTTTTATTTTTATTTTTATTTTGGTGGAGAGAGAGAGAAAGAGAGAAAAGAGAGCACCAGTGAATGCAAAGGGAAGGGGGCGGGGCAGAAGGAAAGGGAGGGAGAGAATCTCAAGCAGGCTCCACACCTAGGGCTGAGCCAGATGCAGGGCTCGATCTCACACACCTGAAATCATGACCTGGGCCAGAATCAAGAGTAGGACACTTAACCGAATGAGCCACCCAGGCACCCTTCCTCAATTTAGTATTTTTGACCTTGAAGGAATTCTCATTACAGACTCAATATGCCCTCATTCTGCACTGTTGGGTCCCCCAATGTTGGGTCCCCCAATAATGGGTCCGTGATTAAAGGAGCGAGACTGATACAAAGTGAAGGTCAAGCAAAGCTTTATTTCACGCCAAGCATCAAGAATCAAACCAACCGTTCGGGGCCGTGCCTCTTACAGAGAGGGCGATCCCTCCCTGCCTTACAAACTAACTTTTATAGAGCAAAGGCCATGTGGTTGGGCCTGGACACACACAGGTGGCCAATGAGATTGTAACACAGAGAAAGCTGCACAGTCATGCTAGGTCACACACGGGTGGCCAATTGAATTACAATTCACCCCCATAGTAGCCATTTGAACTAGCCTATCACCTTGGTCAGAATTGGCACCCAAAAGGCGCCCAAAAGGCGGGGCTCACACTCCTTGCTAGCTAGGGAGACAGTATGCGCCCCACTGATTGGATGTCTCCACCTGGCCTGGCCCACCCTTGTATTTGGGCTTTGTTACCTGGGACTGGTTTCCCGGACTTGCTTTTAAGTAAGTTCCCCTGGGGGGGCAGGGGCAATTTAGGTTTTACTGCATAAGCAACAAAATGACTGTTCAACTGGGGTGGGGCCGCTCTGGCTGAATAGGCCCTTATAGCACTAAGCCCCTCACTGTGGCAGGCCAACACCTCTCCTCTACACCACTCCCTTCCTCCCCTTGGACTTGAGGACTTGGTCTTGCCCTTGTCCACTTGGTCACTAAGTGTTCCAGTGATTAGATGGGGCGTGACACCTAGAAGCCTTCAATATGTCTAAATGAAGGAATGAAAGAATAGATGAATAAATGAAAAAAAAAAGTTTTCAGTGCCTCTAATTGTTTTCATATTTTCTCCAGAATTAAAACTCTTTAATTCAAACGCTTTCTGGGAGTTAGGAGAAAGGCAATCTGGTTGAATTAATGCAGTGTGAATATGCTCATGATTGAAAGCCCATTAATCTGTTGTGAATCATTTGCATTGTTAAAGAGAGTGCTGGATAATCCAAATGGAGACCTAATTCACAGAATTTTAGGCAAAGGAACAAGGTGAGACCACGTACGAACAGGCAGGCTTAGTAATAATATCGGGCAGAAGAGAACTGATTAGGGCAGATTAACTTTACCCGGGAATCTGTTTGTCCCCAGGGTGAGAGTCACTAAAGCTGCCTCTGCCTTTTTATAACTTCTTTTTACCTTCTCTTCCAAACCAGTAGGTTTTCGATGAGCTCATAAATGTTTTCTGGACTGCTTTTATGTTCCAGTAAAATAGGGCATAGGACTAGAGTAATGACAGCCATTTGTATGAATGGGCCATTGCTAAGTCAGGGACTGCTTGCCCCAGAGATAGATTTAGGTCTTTGTTACGGAGGATGTTAGTTTTGGCAGAGCAGTTCAAGCTCAGATGGAGAAACTTGAACGGCTTGTGTGGGGCTGCACACACCTAAGATCAATTTCTGGATGACCCCCATGAATTCAAGACTGGACTTGGTCTGGATTGGAGTGTGTGTGTGTGTGTGTGTGTGTGTGTGTGTGTGTGAAGGGGGAGGCTGGAAAAGGTGGTTTGGAGTGAGCAAGAAGGGACAAACAAGATTGGCTATGGATCATCCTCTGTCTTTGGAGAAAGAGTCATCTCTGCTTTCCTACTTTCCTCCTTCCTTCCCTCCATTTCCGCACCCTGCTCCCTCTCTGCCTCCATCTTTCTTGCCCTTCATGTAACAATATTTACGGATCACATTCTGTATGCTTGAGCTATTTCCTACAGTTTCGTTGCATTTGGGTATCAATAATGTTCTGAGACCATACCAGATTTTAAGTCACTAAGACCTCAATTTTGCTTGAGTTTCTCTAATTAATCAATCCCCAGTGGTTGGTGGTTATTTTTGTAATCGTAGGTGTTTAAGGGTTAATTCCTTAATAATAATGAAGCTGGCAGTCTCTGTTCTTTTACGCTTTATCAAGTCCTACTCAAGGCATCAAAACAATGAACTCTTTTATGAAAATTCTTCTCAGTAGAGAATGAGAAGAGCAAATTGAGAGGTGGTCGCTCTGCAGTGCCAAAATAGGACTTGAACAAAAATTTAACTAATTATTCACTAATTCAAATGCATTTGTTTAATTTTCTTCCATATCTGAAGATTGAGTTTGGGTCTTAGATGGATGTTTGTTTGTTTGTTTTGTTGTTTGTTTGTTTTTGAGTCATTTCTTTCTGATTCTGGAGTACCTTTTAGACTATAACAATGACCAACGTTTACTGAGCTCTTAGTAGGTATCGGGCATTGCACGGAGCACTTCTCAACAACCCTGAGGGGCAGTGAAGTAGGTACTGTTAATACCAACACTTCAGGGATGTGAAAACAAAGCTGAGACTGGTCAAGTTGTTTGCCCATGCTCATACAGGTACAAGCAATGGTACCTGTTTTAGAAGCCCAGAGTCCTACCCTCTGCCATGCGCTACATCTTTTCTGTGATTCTAAGAATATAGACCATTGGGCATAAGACATTTAGAATAAGAGAAATATCTCTGTCTATATATATCTCATTGACTATAACATGTGTACATTTTTCAAGATTTTGTTCATTTTTTTGGAACATGAATAAAATTAGTAAAAAGACTGAAGTCCATTCTGCATTAAACTGAAGTTTTCTCCTGCATCAGGAAGAAGAGTAGTAACAACTGTCCTGGTATTTTCTCCTCTTTTTCTATTGCTATTCTGAGCAAGAGCGAGATGGGTTTCTGACCTCTTTTTCTTGCTTTCTACTTAAATAGTATCCTCTGACAGCCAGATAGAGATTAGTCAGTGTAAGAGAAATCAAAGCTATTTTCTATTTGAAAAGGTTACTGAGGTAAATTATTTTTTCTCTTCTGGAGATCTTTTAAACAAACTACACACACACACACACACACACACACACACACACACATGTTCATTCAAGAAAAATTAGAGCCCTCTGGAGAAGTTTAAGACCGAAATGGATTCTCTCACCTGCCTAAATGTAGAAAGTAAAGATATAATCTTTGTTCTTTTATAACTCTGATATTTTTCCTCTGTAGAGGTTACTGTCCAGTTCTATAGACAAAACATAGAATCACAATAAAAGGCTTTAGTTTCTGTCCTAAGACCTTTGATAATGTGGCAGAGCAATGATCTTAGTCATGCCTTTCACTTTTGAAAAGCAAGTTAAGGTTTACTGGGTTAAGGCTGCACATTTTAAGAACCATATACAACCATGTTCCCTTTATGGTTCATATTATTTCTTTGGGAATAAGCTAAGACTTTGCAGAGAATGGCAAACTATTTGAAGTGACTGGGAAAATAGCAAGTGTTGTCCTTACTAAAGACATGATGCAAATGGTCTGATTTCTTTTTCAAATAGTGTAGATGATCCAGTAAGTTTTGGCCACAAGTTTTTCTTTGCTATTGTGATAGGTAGAATAGTGGTCCCTCAGAGAAGTTCATGTCTCCATCCCAAGAACTGTGACTGTGTTAGTTATGTGGGAAGAGGGATTTTGCTTGATGTGATTAAGTTAAGAATCCTGGGGTAGGGTGACTATCTTGGATTATCTAAGTGGGCCCATATGGTCCTCGTACACGAAAGAGGGAGGCAGGAGAGAGCAGGGGTTAGAGTTGGGCACTGGAAGATACTGCATCACTGGATTTCAAGATAGAGAAAGGGTCCATGAGCTGGGGAATGGAGGCAGTCTCTGGTAGCTGGAAAGGCAAGGAAATGGAGTTTCCCCCAGAGCCTTCAAAAAGAAGCCCATCCTGTGATATCTTGATTTGAGCCCACTGCTATGGTCTGAATGTTTGTGGCTCCCCAAATTCATATATGAAAATCCTCATACCCATTGTAATGGTACTAGAAGGTGGGAACTTTGGGAGGCCATTAGGTGTTGAGAGTGAAGCCCTCCTGAGTAGGAATAGTGCCCTATAAAAGAGACTCCACAAAGCTCCCCAGCCCCTTTGCCATGTGAAGATACAGTGAGAAATCTGCAACCTGGAAGAGGGCCCTTGCTCAACCATACTGGGTTACGGATCTTCGATGTCCAGCCTCCAGAAATTGAGAAATAACTTTCTGTTGTTTCTAAGCTAACTAGTCTGGTATTTTGTTATAGCTGCCCAAATGGACTAAGAAATCCATTAAGACCCATTTTAGACTTCTGACCTTAGAATAGTAAGATAACAGTTGTTTCAAGCTATTGAATTCGTGGCAATTTGTTCTAAAAGCAATAAGAAATTAGTACTTGCCATGGATTGTAACAATTGTTATGGAATAGGCCTTAAGCCTGTAACTGGAATCAGCATGAGAGGAAGGTGCCGGGAAGTAATCCAATGTGTGTGAATGATCTTTTTGGTGCTGAAATTAGAGATAGAGTTGATTTGGAGAATACTGCACTTGTTACTCTTGTGTTTCTGTATCTACCTCTGCATAAAAAGTCTGGGGTTGGTAAACCACCTGGAGGGGTGGTTTGTATAACTGTGTCATAATCAAATACTGACCTTCAGATGGGGAGGGGATGGGAAAGGGAAGAAACCATGTTTTAAGTCTTTAACTAGGAGGATAAAAATTAAAATCAGACATGTGCAAGATTGAAGTTTCTAAAAATTAGTTTCCTGAGACCCTTAATTACATAATAATACCTAAATATGAAAATTTAAAAATAATGAGTTCTTTTTTACCCAAGATAGCTTTAATCAGAGATTTTGTTGTGTTTCTGCATATCCCTTGTGAGATAATATAATATTATATATAATATATATATATATATATATATATATATATATATATATATCTCTAGCCCAGTTCCTGACACAGAACTTCTAAAAAATCTTGTAATTTTCTAAGTAGTAAGAGCTCTAAGATCTCTCTCTCTTTTTTTTTTTTTAGTATTTGGTCTTTGACCACAGTTCTTAAATCCTTTGGAATTTCCTGGGTGATGGCAGTGTCTTTGTTCTAATGAGGTGTCTCTTGGTATGCTTGGGAATGGGGCCTGGTCACCAGAAAGAAAGATTAAGCCATGACTAGAAACTTGGAATTGCCAGCCCCCATGCCATATTCCCTAGAGAGGGGAGAAGAGCTGGAAATGGATGTAATAAGTGAGCATGCCTATGTGATAAAGCCTCCATAAATACCCCAAAAGTATGGGTCTTGGAGAGCTTCTGGGTTAATGAACCTGTGGAGGTGCCAAGAGACAGGTAGTCCTAGAGAGGGTAGGAAATGCAACGCTCCTTCGGACGTACCTTGCCTTACACATCCCTAGCATCTGGATGGCCATTTGTCTCCTTTTTTAAACCCTTTTTTAATAAACTGGTAAGTGAACTTTTTTCCTGAGTTCTGTGAACTGCTCCAAGAAATTAGTCAAACCCAAGGAGGGAGTCATGGAAACCTCCCAAGTGTAGCCAGATGGTCAGAAGCGTCGGTGATAACCTGGACTTGTGATTGGCTCTGAAGTTGTGACAGGCATCTCATGGGAGCCCCTGACCTGTGAGATCTGATGTTGTCTTCAGGTAGATAGTGTCAGGACTGATTTGAATTGTAGGACCCCCCAGCCAGTGTCACAGATAATTGCTGGTTGTGGCGACCATTCCTCCCACAACTGGTGTTAGAAGTGTTGTGATTATGGTAGTTGTGGGAACATAGAGGAAGCACCTGGGAGGAAGACGGTTTTTCCCGTACACACCTAACCTGCGCTGATCCTTATAAGGAAGTGTGATATGACAACATGCTTTGTTATCATCAATATGGAGTAAAATTATTGCTTGGGGCATTTTACTGACCATGTTGAATACTGACAATCCACAAGGGCCATGTATGTCAAGTGTCATGATACTCTTAGGGAACAGAGAACTGGTAGGCATAAAGCCCGAGTTCTAGTGTTATTTCTCAATACCTGTGTAATTCTTTTTTTTTTTTTTAAGATTTTTATTTATTTATTTGACAGACAGAGATCACAAGTAGGCAGAGAGGCAGGCAGAGAGAGAGGAGGAAGCAGGCTCCCTGCTGAGCAGAGAGCCCGATGCGGGGCTTGATCCCAGGACCTTGAGATCATGACCTGAGCCGAAGGCAGAGGCTTAACCCACTGAGCCACTCAGGTGCCCCTACCTGTATAATTCTCATAGGCTTATAGGACTTTGGGAGTAAGAAATTCAGTTATACCTCTTTCATCTTAGGATGGGGATAGTCCCCTTACCTGTGCTTTCCTATCTATAAAATGGAATCATATACCATCATCTTTCGCAAAATTTCAGGAGGTTAAAGACCCTTTAGGGACTTAAAATTACATACTGCACTTAGAATACTTTGTCACCTTGGTCTACTACAGATGTGTAAGGTTTCATTAACACCCTGGATACTTAATTTGCTGGAAGACACTATTCTTGACTGTGCTGGATCATAGAGAAATGGTCATAAAGAAATGGTCATGACATTACCGTATTTTGAAAATTCACTCATGTTGGCTTTTGGGAGGCAACAATGATAGTGGGTCTCTTTTCTCCTATTTGGCCTACATTTAGCCCTGCTTTGCCTTTCATTGACAGGCTTGCTAATTTCTTTTTTCTATCTAGAGAGTATAAGCCTATATACTATGGCTAATGACATCTTTTCCTCTTTCCTGTTTCATTTCCTCGTTCCCGTCAGTGGAGGGGTTACTTGGCTCTGGAGTACAGTTCTGTTTTTTATGTCTTAGGGCTGATTTTTTCCATAGAAAGCACAAGCGAATGAGAAAAATATGGTTTCAATATCAGAATTTTGCTTTAAAGACAATTTTTAATAATGAACTCTGTTTATTTTATTGAGAGATATCAGTATAACTTTGTCTCTGCTCTGTGCTAAGCATTCCAATGTGACATCTATTGTTTGTTACTTTTAATGTTCTCATTAACCCAACACTTTTGAAAGAGCCATAGAGTTAAATTATTTCAGTATCTGAAAGTGAAGATATTATCTAGTAAGTTGCTGCTCCAGCATATTCTGATGGTTTCAAGGAGCTAATGAGGCTTCCAAAGGTGCCTGTTTGGAAGAAGCTAAATGACCACAGACATCAGGCATAAGTAAGTGTGTAATACAGAACTCTAGCTGGGAATGTGAATAATCAATTAAAAAACCCAGAAGCGTCAGAGTAAATCTCAAGGATGGAGTATGGATTCTACTGTAGAAGGCTTAATAAATCACTATTTGGAAAACTATAAAAAGGTACTTCCTTCCCTGGGTTCTTCCCCTCCCCTTACTATTTTCCCTTCTGAGTCTTTTCTTTGCTTGCCCCTTAAACCATTCCCTTAAATCCTTAAATCTTTGGGTCCGCCTTGACCTATGATATTTTTACTCCTCGAACTTTTCCTTAATTGTATCCATTTCCATCGTAGGACAAAGATTCCTGCTTGTTGAATCAGTATCTGTTTATCCCTCTTCCTTAGTTAGCAGAACCCAGATTTCATGCAGGGAGTTAATGGGGTCAGCTAAAACCTTCTGCTCCCTGACTTCTATTATACCTATGTGGGGCTGTATGGCTAAGATTCGGCTAAGGAGTTATAATAGAAGTGGTGTGCAAGATTTCAGGGGAGGTTCCTAAAAGGTCCTGGAAATGTCCTCTCCTGCCCTCCTTGCCGTCTTTCAGCTGCCTGTAATGCAGCCATGATGGGCAGAGCTTGGAGAGCCCCACTAGACCAGGAGGTGACCTTGAGGATGGAAACCATGTACCGAGGATAGTGATGCAGAAAGCTGGAAGCCTTGCTCCATGATGATAGGTTGTAGTCACTGTGTCGGCCTTGGACTCTGCATCTCTGGATCCAGAGAAATTGCTTTTAATTCTGTTAAAACCACGTTATAGCCAGGCAACATAATCTTAATTGGTAAACATAAATTTTTATGTGGATTCCTACACTACATCTTTATCTCTAACCTCGTCCCCCTGAGTCTTAGATTCGTGTGTTGAAATAATTACAGGACATTTCCTTATTGATATTCTGTAAGTATTTTAACATTATCTTCTCCAGACTGAGCTCCTAATGTCCCTCTAGTACTCTCCCTAACCTGCCCCCACAGTTTTTGGAATTTACCACAGTTGCAGCATCCGAGGAGAGCCCACGGGGCAGTTCTGGATCTCTCTGCTTCCTCTCTCATCATTCCAATCAGTCATCAGAACTTTCTAGTGCTTTCTCCTCATAAATATTTACTAAGTTTGTCTCCTCAGTCTCCATCCCTCTCACACAGCCCCAACTCAGCTTCTCATCATCTCCAGCCTGTCCTGGGTACTTGAAAGGTGATTCTGCCTTTAATTCTTTCTTCTGCACAACTAGTTTTTGCACATGTCACAAAGGATTTATTTAAAAAGCAAATTGGATCACATCATCTCCTGCTTAAAACATTTCAAGAGCTCTGCAGCAACGGGCCCTTGATCTTGGCACACAGGGCCGTGATCTGCTCCTACTTATTTCATAATTTTCATCACTGCTCCTCTCTGTCTTGTATTTCATACTCCAGTAATACTGCAATTTGTCATTTTTATAACATGCATGGATTTTCAAGCTCCTGTGTTGTTGCTCATACCATTCTCTTTGCCTGGAACTGTTCTCTCTTCCCCCTTAATCTTTCTTTTGTATAATGCATAGTTTCCTGAGCTAATTCGGTCCCATCTTCTCTATGGGACTTCCTGGACTTCCTGGACTGCCATTCCCACCTGGCTGGATTGGATGTCACCCCTCCTCCCCAAACCCCACCCCAGACCAGTTTTCAGTGCTGAGAATCTGGGGGTGGGGAATGAGGGAAAAGGAAGAAGGGGGTTCTGATGCCAGGATTGCCGGATTTAGCATATGAAAAGTACAGGATGCCCAGTTAAATTTGAATTTCAGATTAAAAAAATGAGTAATTTTTAAGTATAAATACGTGCCATGCAATATTTGGAACACACCTATACTAAAAAGGTAAGTTGTTTGTTTACAATTTAGACTTATCTGGGCATTCCTGGTTTACCTGGCAACCTTATATTGAAGACAAATTAACATACTTCTTGTTTTTGCTTCGTTCTCTTTCTGGCCTCGCTTATGAAAATATTGATAGTAAAGAATGGATCAGTTTTAAATATCACTGCCCTGATCCCTGCCTGCAGAGGCACTCCTTGAAGGAGGGAGAGAGGGACAGCCTGAGAGCAGAGAGAACAAAACTTGCAAGAGGCCTCACTTCCACACCCACTTCCCTCCACTTTAGAATAGGGGCAAAGTTGAGGGCACCTGGGTGGCTCAGTGGGTTAAGCCTCTGCCTTCGGCTCGGGTCATGATCTCAGGTCCTGGGATTGAGCCCCGAATCTGTCTCTCTGCTCAGCAGGGAGCCTGCTTCCCCCCTCTCTCTCTGCCTGCCTCTCTGCCTACTTGTGATCTCTGTCTCTGTCAAATAAACAAATAAAATCTTAAAAAAAAAGAATAGGGGCAAATTTGAAACAAATCATAACCTTGCCTACTGGATATTAATTGAGCTTGTTGAAGTATCATTCTGAATCACTACAACCTGGTTTATCATTCTATCATTCTATTCTAAAGAGGAAGAAAAATGTTTTCCAGCTCCCCAGAACCTCAGGAAGACTCTCAGGAGACAGCAGGGGGCAGGGAAGTAGGCCCTGGTGGTACGGCTTCAGACAAGGGAGCTGCCCACAAACTCTGTCAAGAGAGTGCTGATGAGCTCAGCCGAATTTGGCTGTTCCTCTGGAGGGGCAGAGAGGGAACTCACATGTCTTGGGCGTCTGCAGAACAACATGTATGCCTAGCATTTCCTTAAAGTTCTGCAGACCCATATTCAGAACTCTGATGGCCCATAAGGTTCTGGCAGCTTTCGGTCAAGAATTAGGTTATATGCACTTTGAAGTAAGGTCTGCTTTTATCATACAGGGCATTATAGAATAAATATATCTATAAAAATAAATTTATACTGGACCTTTTGAAGTATAAAGATGAACTTTTAAAATAATAAGCTATGAGTTTGTAAAATCTGTGTGATTAACACTAAGGCTACATTTGGCCAGGTTATTTTAGCTGTGTCCACTGCTAGTTACAAATTTCCTTTTCCTCTGTGGAAGAGCTATTGCTAACCCACAGTGTCTCTGCATTAGGGTCTGCTAAGGCTCTCGCTCTTCTCCCTTCTCACAGCTGGAGTTGCAACAGATGGGGTTATCGAATGCAGAGAAAGAGATGAAATTAACCCAGGTAATGAGCAGTAGTTTTACTGATGGAGGAATTTTAGTTCATTTGGGAAAATTCCAGATGCTCAAGATGTGCAGTAAGATAAATCAAAACCTAGTTTTGGGAAATAAAAGGGGTACGGCTGCAATTTAACATTTATCGAGAGCCAACATCACACTTAACATGGCATGAGGTAGAGGAGCAGCTTGGGCATTGGCTTCTCTTCCTAGTTTCTTGTCTAAGAAAAAAGCTTTTGGAAGTTGGAACCACTTCATATTTTAATTGGTTCACATGGGCATTTAAAAAGTGCATTTAGTTAAGAGGATGCCACTTGCTCTTCAGAGGCTGATGGTTTCTATTTATCTAGATCTACTCAGGAAGCAATGGAGTAGACTTATGCCACCCGTGACTTAAATGTCATAAACAAGTTAGAGGCTGTTTTCACACTGAGAGGAGCTAGAGCTTTAATGACTCTCGCAATCCTTCCTTTGTTCGTTCCTTCCTCCCCTCATTGCCTTCTGGTTCCTTCTTCCTCTTTTCTGCCTCCTTCTACAGTATTTACTGAATATCTGCTTAGATTCTTGGTGTAAGAGATAGAGTAGTGAACAAAATAGACAAAAATCCCTGTGCTTAGTATAGTCTACTTGGGGAGACAGATCTTAAACAAGACAAACTTGAAAATATATAATATGGTAGATAGTGACATGCATGAAGGAGGAAACTAAACAGGAGGAAGAAGATTATGGGCATGGCTGTTAATTTCGCACAGAGTGGTCAGGAAGCCCTTACTCAGAAGATTTCAGGAAAGATCTGAAGAAGTAAGGAAGCAAATCATATGGATTTTTGTGGGAAGAGCATTTTAGGAAGAGTAACCAGGAAGGGCAAAGGCCCTGAGGTAGGAATGTGCCTGTCTTTGAGGAGTAGTAGCAGGTAGACGAGTGTGAGGACAGAGTTTAGTGAGACATGGCCAGAGAAGGGATGGGAGACTGGACTGTGTCAGGCCTTGAGGTCTCTGTAAGAGCTCTGGGCTTTGCTCTGAGCAAGATGGTGTTTGGGAGTTTGGGGCAGAGCAGAGACTTGAATTGAGATATAGGTGGGTGTATACACACACACACACACACACACACATTTAAGATTATTTATTCATTTATTTTGAAGATTTTATTTATTTATTTGTCTCAGAGAGAGAGAGCGCACAAGCAGGGGAAGAGGGGATAGTGTCAGGCAGAGGGAGAAGCCTGATGTGGGACTCCATCCCAGGCCCCTGGGATCATGACGTGAGCTGTTGGCAGACACTTAACTGACTGAGCCACTCAGGTGCCCCTATTTATTTATTTTTGTGAAAGAGAGAGAGGATGTGTACACTTAATGGGGGGGGTGGTTGGGAGAAGAGGGAGAAGCAGACTTCCTGATGAGGAAGCAGTCCAATGCAGGACTCAGTCCCAGGCCCCTGGGATCATGACCTGAGCCAAAGACACTTAAACTACTGAATCACCCAGGTCCCAAATTGACTTATGTTTTAAAGGTATCCCTTTGGCTGCTATTTTGACAAAAAACTAAAAATGGGCAAGAGTGAAAACAGGAATTCCCATTTGGAGGCTATTACCACAGCCTAAGCAGGATGTGAGGTCAGTGTGGAATAACATCAGAGGAAATTTTAAGAACTAGTTGTATTCTGCTTGTGTTTTGAAAGTACAGCTAAAAAGATTCACTAGTGGATTATGTGTATAGTGCAAGAGGAATAAAGATATCAAGGAGCATGCCAAGGGTTTGACTTCATGCAGAGATGGGAAGGATTTGGGGGCAAGCAGATTTTGGCTAGAAATGGCAGAAGTTCAATTTTGGGCATGTTAACTTTGAGATGTCTGTTAGACATCCAAGTGAGGATGTCAACAGGCAGTTGGATACACTGGACTGGCGTTCAAGAAAGCGTCTTGGATGGAGATAGGAATTTGGTAGATATCGACACGTGGATGGCATTTACAGTCATGAGGTTGGATGGAAGTACAAGATAGGAAAGCACAAATGTCCCAAAACTAAGCTGCTGGATACTTCACATTTGAAAGTTGGGGAAATGATGAGAAAGTAGGAAGGAAAATGGAGGAAAAGCATCCTGGGAGGGAAGAAGGAAGCCAGAGGAGTTTGATAGGAAGAGGGTTTGAATGAAAAAAATGTTTTAAAGCAGAGAGAGTGACCAAAAGTATCAAATGCTGCTTATGGGTCAGCTAAATGCTCCAGCAGGTCTGAGAATTGTTCATGGGGAGGGCCTTGGCGGGTCAGTCTTTTAACTGAACTTGCCACTGGAGGTGCATTACATTGAACACAACCCAGGGGAGTGCTGAAAGCAAAGAACTTTTTATTTCTTGTTACAAGTAAGGAGGCAGGGAGATAGCTCTCAAAGTGCTGTCTCCCTGTGGGGCTAGTACAGGAAGCTTTTATTCACTGTATCAGGGGCTGGGGGGCAGGGAGCTTGCATATACATTAAGGAGCGTAAACATACTCTTACTTAGGCACTATGGTTCAATTGCGCATGCCTAGCATGTCAACGGCTAGTGCATACCTTGTATGTTCAAAAAACGTTGAACCCCCTACCCCAGTGGAAGTTCTAGGTATTACAATAAGCTACAGGTAACTTTAGGACCACCCAGGAGAGCTCCTGCACAGGTTCTCAGCTCCACGCAAGCTTAAACTGGCTCACGTAATGGGATATCAGGTGAAATACCTAGCTGGGGGTCTCCTTGGCAGGAATTGCTGGTTCTGCAAAACAAGAACACATTCTTTCCCTGCTTTTATCCCCTCCTCCTCCTTCCTTCTACTGCTAGCTTTCTGCTCTCTGATCTAAGTAAATCCCCATTGCATCCTAGCTAACAGGGGCAGAGGTCTCCTGAGAAGGTGGACACTATTGATTGAAGGCTCAGGTGGTCATGCTAGCAGGTGCCCTGGTGCCACTTAGCCTGGTCCCAGAGGTCTTTTCCATCTCAAGAGACTTGAAATCTAGAAAATATCTTTATTCTTTATGTTGAAGATTTCATTTGGTACATTTGGCGATTGTATCTCTGGGGTAGTGCTGATGAACCATCTGTCCTACAGGTTTCTTTGAATGATAAGCAAGCATTCTCAACCCTCGAGCCTAGGTCTAAGTTTTTCTTCGTTGGTCTGTTTTGCCTGGGGATGACATGACCTCTAATGTTCTGAACAGGCAAGATGGACCTGGATACTGGCTTTAGTATTGGTGGTGTGAAGGAGGGCAAACTTGGTTAGAGAGAAGTAAAGAGGAAAGAAGGAAAAGATAAAAAATACTGAGTATAGAGAACACTTCCAAAGAGTTTTATTATAAGGAAAAGGACTCTCATCCCCTCCCCTTCTCTCCTCTCCTCTTCTCTCCCCATCCCTTCTATTTCCTTCCCTCTTTTCTTTTTTATTTTCTTTCCTTCTAATTTTCTGATAAGATTTTTTTGAACTTTTTAAAAAGATTTTATTTATTTATTTGACAGAGAGATCACAAGTAGGCAGAGAGGCAGGCACAGAGAGAGGGGGAAGCAGGCTCCCTGCTGAGCAGAGAGCCCGATGTGGGGCTCGATCCCAGGACCCTGGGATCATGACCCGAGGCTAAGGCAGAGGCTCAACCCACTGAGCCACCCAGGTGCCCCCTGATAAGATATTAATGGAAAAATAAGTTTAATTTCTCTGGAATCCTTACACCTTCTAAATCTTAAAAGAAAGAAGGCTTTAAAACAATAGGAAGAAAGAAAGAAGGAAGAGAGAACAAGGGAGGGAAGGGAGGAAAGGAGTCTAGGACAACATGGTAGGATTTAGTCACACTGGGTTCTGTTCTAGCTCTACTACTTCACTGCTCTCTAATCTTGGCCATGTTGTTTAACATCTCTATATCCTAGGAACCTCATTTATGAAATAGGAAGAATTTATCCCCCTTAAGATTACTGTGGCAAAATTCTGCATAAGACATAAAATGCCATGAGAAATAGTAAAGTAACCTTGGTGGGGACTGAAAAATATTTAGAAAGTGAAGAGCAAGTTGCAATAGATATTGACTTATTTTCACACTTGGAAAAAAAAAAAAGATTACCAACTCTATTTTAGAGTTAGCCAATATGGGTTGTATTTTCTTTGATTAGGAAAGAATAAATACTGTTTTTATGCAGCTAGTATGTGTATAGTTCTATGCTATGAGTCTTTATTTCTATGCTTTAGGACTTAATATATTGGGAAAACAAAACAAAAATACATAGAAGTTTAAAATGAAAAGGGAATATAAACATTTGTTAGGTAGGATACAGTAAGATAAATTTTTTCTATTACCAGTTTACAAAATACAATATAGGCTGAAATGTTATACCAATTTCTTTCAGAGTTATACATTGCTAGTGTAATACATTAAAAAAAATCATTAAATAGTCATTAGCATTGTCTCATTTACCATGCACTTAGGTGGAGAAAGTCAATTGTTACCCTAATTTGGGAATTTGGGCCTGTGATATACAGTCTTGCCTCTGTCAGAAGATTTGGAATGAATCGGGACCCCATAGGAATTACAATTCTAAGAACTTGTGTCCTGGAAATAGAAAGATTATCAAGTGACAATAGAATCCTGATTCCTGGAATAATTTCTGCTTCTGCCAAGAAACCAACACAGTTATCAGAAACCTCACTCATAAAGTGTCCATAATAGAAAGGCATGGGTCAGAGCATCTCAGCCTCCTACAGCTCACCTGTAGCTGTAGAAGAGTATGGCCTGTGAACCAAGGCACACAAGACCTACTTGACACCAAGCTCTACTTCAGCACTGGGAGCTCTGAGATTTTTAAGAAAGCAAGCTATTCCTTTATATGATTTTCATCACCTTACAAAGCAAGGGTGGGTAGCAACATTTAAGATGAATTGTTAGTCTTGGGATCACCAGTTAGCAAAACTGTGAAAATGGATCCTTTTGCACTCAAGACGCCCCACTTTCCTATCAAGTACCTCCTTGTTGTCTTCTTGTTTCATCCCTCCTGGTGTGGCAAACACACTTCTTTTGCCCATCTCCTGCCTTCACTCTTTTCATTCTCGTAGATAGACTTATTAAAAAACAAAGGCTTTCGTGACGAAGCATAGTTTCTCAGTTTGAAGGGTTGCTTTCAGCTCATTTTTAGCTATATTCTTAGGGCTTGGAACTTACACACTGCAGGTGCTTAATAAGTGCAGCTAAGGAAAGTTCATGTGACAGTTTTCATCCGTGCTGCCCACTTACAGTAGACTTATCATGACAAGGATGCTTACCGAATGTTCAGCTCTAGAGTTATGTTCTTCAAATACGTGAGAACTGCTATGGACAAAACAGTGTCACCCAGCCCCGAATCAATCCTGCCCAACAGCTGCCAGTGTGATATTCCTCCAGCCCCAATTCCCTGGGCTCAAAATCTGCGATGGTTGCTGGGATGGTTCCAGCTGAGGGTGTACTAGAACCAGCTGGGCGCCATTTTGTTTTTTACCGTTTTCCACGGATCTGAATTTTCTGTCAGTGAACACAGTACAAAAGAGAAAGACACACACACACACACACTCTCCTTGGCTCAGCCCTAAACTTCTAAACAACTCTCATAACAGTTAAGTTCTAATGAAATTGTCCAGTGTGCTCGTTTGTGACTGAACGGGATTCAAACAGGACTCCCTGCTGCATCTCATAAAGTCTTGTTTGGAAGATTGTAAATTATTAACCCATAGGAAGGCTTGATAGGATCACTTAGAATTTTCAGAGATTTTGCCAGCTCTACACATGAGTCTGAGAGTCCGTGACAAATCAGTGCTGTATTACAGAAGGCCCGTATATTCTGCATGGTTTGGGCCCTCATAGAATGACCACCTGGTTGGCTGACCTCTGAGGGAGTGAGAAACTAATCTTGCAGATTTGTGACTTTGGACTGGAGGAAGAACCGATGTCATCATGCTGCTTTTGCTTCTCTGTATTTGCTCCAGAGGAGTGCTAGGCTCTCCTGAGGACCTTATGGTTTGATCTCATTTTATCTTTCCAAACATCTCCTTCACATTAATTTTCATTTCAATAGATCCGTGAGAAATTGTGGCAGTTCTAATAACATGAACATTAAAAAAAAAATCCCATAACATTAAGGTTGCATATTTCCTACTGATTAGTGGGTTTCTCTTGATTAAATTATGCATTTTTAATACAAGTCCTTTATTTCTCAACAGTAACACATGGCAGAGTCATCCCTTGGTGTAGACCAAATGCGTTTATGGGTCCCTGTCTAGGCATATAGGGAACTGCTTTGAACTTCAGACTCCGTGTATGAAAGACATCCAAAATGCTTAATAAATGCTTCTGTTACAACTTTTTACATCATCTCTGTGAGGGGAAAAGTAATCTCATTGTTAAGCTAGTGAAGGGAAATGGAGACATTGAAGGTGGGTGGCTTGTCCAAGGTCACTAAGAGACTTACCATTGCACTAGCTGAGTAGCGTAGGGATTGAAATCCCAGACTAGATATCGCCAAGTACGTTCGATTTCCAACTGGTTTAGTAACTACGTGGGGTCTCACTGTGGTGCACTTTGTTAGCACCAAACATCCAAACATATTGATCATTTTATACCGGCTTCTAAAGTACCTTAATCTCAGCAACTTCTTTATGTTTTATGTGTCGCTCAGGGAAATCTCGGCCAGATTTTTGAACAATTTATGGGTAGGCAGACAGTGAATGGTACCTGAGGGTTTTCTGCCCTCTGATTCTTCTGTTCTGAATTTCAGAATGCTACATGTTAGGAGTAAGTGCTGAACAAAAGGGGTTTTCAGGGTAACTTAGGACAAGTCGTTATATGTACTTTCTCTCCCAGAATTTCTTATCCTGACTAGAGATCCAAGTTCTTTTGCTGGTTGTAGGCTTTTTGCGTGAGTACAAGGGTTTGGCAGGAAATTTCTACGTGTCATGATTCTGGAAGAGGGCTGGACTTAAGGAAGCCTCATGTGTCACGGTGTGGCCCAGGATGACCCAGTGCTTGGTATTGTAAAGTTTAGTTGGAAGGAGGTAAGTTTGGTTAACAAGGGAGACAACACCAATTACTCTGAATTATTAGTATAGCCTTTCATTTGTTTCCCTGTATCCATTCTTGGCACTACTAGTCTACATTCAGCCTCATAGCCAATGTGAGCTTTCTAAAATACAAGTCTTGTTTTTCTTTTTTAAAGATTTATTTATTTATTTTGGTGAGTGAGAGCGAGAGTGAGAGAGAGAGAGTGTGTGTGTGTGTGTGTGTATGTGTGTGTGTATGTGGGGGGGGGGGTTGATCGTACAACCCTGAGATCATGACCTGAACTGAAACCAAGAGTCAGATGCTTAACTGACTGAGCCACCCAGGCACCCCTAAAATAACAAGTCTTGTTCAACAGTTGTCCTAATTAAATGTTCTTGCAGTTGTACCCTGTGTTTGTAAGGTTAAAGCTAGGTTATGCTGTGGTAGCAAATAAACTGAAAATGTCAGTGGCTTTTCAAAGCAAATGTTTCATTTTTTATTTTAAGATTTTATTTATTTATTTGACAGAGCACAAGTAAGCAGAGGCAGAGAGAAGCAGGCTCCCCACTGGGCAAGGAGTCCGATGCAGGACTCAATCCCAGGACCCTGGGATCATACCCAAGCCGAAGGCTGCTGCTTAACCGACTGAGCCACCCAGGCATCCCTACAAAGCAAATGTTTTAAGTCTTGTTCATTGTCTGTGTCCCCTGTGGTGCAGGAGTATGGGGGGCAATGTTCTGCCTCACACAGTGGCTCAGGGATCCAGGTGGGTGGTCTCTACCATCTATGACTACCGTCTGCCTTCCCCCTTTCCCTGCCATCCTCACTTCTCATTTAGACGCAGTCATTCTGAGCTTCTTACAGTTCCCAGATTGTGCTCTGCTGTCTCTCATGCTTTCGTATGCCCATATACTGTTTCCTTTGCCTAAACCGCCTCTGCCCACTCTTTGGCACTTTTTATAATTCAGTTCTAATATTGTTTTCTCTGGGTATGAAGATTTTCTTGAAAACCCCACCCCCAGGATGGGTTATTTAGCTGTTCTCTTGATCCCGTAATACCCAGTCCTTAATATCTCTGTAGCACTTATAAGATGGCACGCGAACTGTGTGCTGATTCACATATTCTTCCTACTAGACTGCCAAGAGGTATCTTGGGAGCAAAGACCATGCTTTAGTTAATCTTGAAACCCCAGCATCCAACACCTGGCCCATAGTAGGTGTTCAGTAAATATTTGTTGAGTGATTATATGAATCACAAACTTTCAGCTTTGTTAGTATGTCAAAATGGAGGTTGGATTTGGAAGCTAGAAAATTTAAAAAAGGTCTATATGAAATACATAATAATTGATATCAGATGTTTTGGGATGTGCATAGTCACATAATTCATCAGTCTCTTTTTAAGAATAATTTTATATTTATATTAACTCTGATCTGAGACAACCGTTCTTCTGAGGATAGCTCCAGATAAGCCGAGGCTGAGAAGAAGGCAGGAATCCTTCTGGATTGAAGAGAGCGTCTCGATGACCAGGGGAACTAAGTGGCCGAACTTTTGTTGGATTTAGTCAACTGACGTCTTACCTGTTCACGTCTTACCTGCTCACTCTTTGACGTGTCCTCCTGTACTCCACTGGTTGGAAAGTTAAGAATATATTTCCAGGAATCCATTGCAGCAGGAATTCTGGAAGGAAATTATGTTCTGGCAGTAGCATGTCTTTAAGAGAGATTTGGAAGGTGGAAGCCAGGCAGGCAGAGGTCATAATCCTGCTGCTGCTTCTGCTGGCAAGCAAGGTCCTGGAGATGCGTCAGAGGGCAGCTAGCGGGCCTGGCTGAGAGCTTCAGTCTGTGTGCTCAGTAGCTCTGTGGGTGTCAAGAGAGATTTGTGGAGCTGGTGGTGGCAATTTCTTGATTCCTGGGTGGAACTTCTGCACTGTGTTCCTGTCTTCAAAATCCCTAGTGGTATCACCCTGACTTCTGATACACCAGCTTTTGTTGGAACTTTGTAAACACGTGACTCCCTATATTAAATTCCAGGCTGTTAAAAATACTAAGTCTGTTTCTTGGACTAACTTCTGACTGATGGGAATTTGGATTGGTTATATGACTTGGTTGGATTGGAAGGCAGTTATGTTTCTGTTACAACCAGAAAACTGGGTCCTTGTAGTCAGCGCCATACTGTGCAAGAGGTCCTTAAATGATCACATGGGGTCCCAGGGATACAATGTCTATGGGATGCAGGCTGTAGAAGACTGAGGGACTTTTATGAGAGACTCTGCTAATAGAAACAAAGACTGCAAAGACTCTGGGGTGCTATGGCTGTGATGAGGAACCTTCTAAAAAGTTTTTTTCTCTCTTAAAGTTACAGCTGATATAACTGTGATCTGATCAGATGGGTTGCTAAATTATAACAAGTTGAATTCACAGCTTTACCGGTTTTTTTTTTTTTTTTTTTTTTTGGAGGGGGAGTGTCAATGTTTGGACACTGGGAAAGACTGAGACAGTAAGAATTGAAATGGGAACATTTGAGTGGACTAAAATGAATCTGGATAGCCTGAGCAACCAAACTCCTCTGAACCTCCTTTACCGTCAGGGGCGGCTCCTCCCTCGTGCCTATGTGGTTGGGCCTGTGTTCATTGGACAACTTGGCATGACCTCTCTTGAGGCCTTTACTTTGAAAGGACATGTCAGCTTTCCTCATGCTGCATCCCTACCATTCTTTAATCCCTGACATAAATCAATCTTAGCATATCCCAGGAGCAGGTACAAAGTCTGATCCATTAGAAAAAGCTTAAACATAAAAAGACTTGTTAAATATCAGCAGACCTCTGGAAAACATGGGAAAGAATGGGTCCTAAGTATTCTAGACTGGAGAGGGGGGCATATATCTTTATGTTGGGCTACATTTAAGGATATGGGTAGACTTACAAAAGATTCTGAATTTAGGGTGCCTGCTCAGGGATGGGAATTGTTCTAACAAGTTGGAATGGCCATCATCTACTACCTCAGCATGCAGGTGTAGAGGGTCACTAGCTCCTCCCTTGGTGCGATCTCGGGGCTGGGATCTAAGCCTCAGAATGGCAGTCCTCTGATGGGGTGGGTCAGTGGTCTTAAGTGGCAACTTAGTATTTTACCTGAAGTGCTAGCTTTCCATGCTCCACCATAGACAATTCCTGTGGAAATTTATAGGAGGCCACCCAGCTGCAGAAAATTAGCCTTGGACAAGTTAACCCTTATCTTTTACTTGGTTGATTGACCAAACTCTGAAGTCAGTTAACACCAAATAAAGTTGACTTGGCAAATGTGTGGGAGAAAGAATACAAAGATTTAGGGTGATGAGAATATCAAAATATATTTTATCATATGTTACTCATGTCTTCCTCCTGGGTCTCCTGAGAGGGCTCAGAGGAAGTTGCCTTCATAAAGTCATGAAGAAATACATTGGTAAAGGGAGATACAGCATTCTTAAAAGGTGCATTAGTGGATATGCTAGTCTGCTAGCATTGTTATAACAAAATACCTCAAACTAGGTGGATTACACAACACATTTTTTTTTTTTTTTCCTCACAGCTCTGGAGATTTGAAGTCTAAGATCAAGATGTCGGCTAGTTTAGTTTCTCAAGCCTCTTTCCTTGGCTTGCAGGTGAATGCCTCTTGCTGTCTCTCACACGGCCTTTTCTCTGTGCATGTGTGTGATAGTGTTGATGTATAAGAAATACATGTTTAGTCTTCATTTTTGTTTCTGGCCTAAAGCTTCTTGGAATTTTCTAAGTAATAGTGATAAAAGTATCTTAATCATAACAAGCCTCTTTCAACCACACTTGAGTTTATGTTAATGAGGCGACTTTTGGAAAGCACTTAAAGGCTGGGGTGGGGTGGGTAGGAAGGTGGGATGGAGGGGGTGCTTGTTGCCATGTGTTTGGAGGGTTGGGACTTTCATTCCCACCTCTCAGACCTGTAGGGGGAGGAATTGGAGCTTGCATCAACTGCCAATGGCCAGAGTTATCAATTCTGTCTATGTTATGATGTCTTCATAAGAACCCAGAAGCATGGGGTTTGGAGAACTTCCAGGTTGTGGTACGTGTGGAAACTTGGGAGATGGGAGGCTCAGAGAGCTGTGTGTTCCTTCCCACATACCTTGCACTATGCATCTCTTCCATCTGGTTGTTCCTGAATTGTATCTTTTTATAGTAAACTGGTAATCCAGTAAGTAAAGTTTCTCTGAGTTCTGTGAGCAGCGGTAGCCAATGAATTAAACCCAAGCAGGTGGTCCTGGAACCTCTGATTTATAGTAGGTCACTCAGAAGCACAGGTGACATCCTGTACTTGCAATTGATATTTAAGTGTGTGGGTGGTGGGGTGCAGTCTTGTAGGACTGAGCTCTGAACCTGTGGAATCTGATGTGGGTATAGAGTGTCAGAATTGAGTTGAATTGTGGGGCACCGAGCTATGTCGGAGAATTGCTCAGTAGCGTGGGGAAAAAGCCCACACATTGGATTGGGTACCAAATTGTTAATGTGGATCCCTGGCATCTCTCTCTGTATCCAAATTTCCTCCTCTTATAAGGACACCAGTCAGGTTTGATCAGGGCCCACCTGAATGGCCACATTTTGACCAAATCCCTTCTTACAGGCCCTATCTCCAAGTGTAGTTACATGCTGAAATTCTGGGGCTAGGGCTTTAACACTGGAATTTGGGTTGGGGGGGGACACAATTCAGGCAGTTCAATAGGGAATAAAGTAAGGATAATTATTAGAATGGTTTCACTGCTGGGACTTTTGTGGGGGAAAAACTGATGATTGTTTCTACATTGAATCAAATGGTCAAGCAGGCTATTTTTTCTTTTTTACCTTCATAACTAAAGAAATAAAACAAACCCTTAAGATCTGGTGAATGGAAACTTACTGAGTTGAGGCATCAAGGCCCTTTATCTGAATCTCAGTCGGAGAGCATTCTCACGCCCACAGCGGTTTGACACGTGGTTAAAATACCTGCAACACTTTTGTAAGTGTGTCCACTAGCTCTTTTTCCTACTCTTCCCCAAATGATTTGCCATTTGACACTTGAACACGGGGGAAAAGAAAAAAAAAAACACTAGTTCTTTTAAGGATTATTGATCAGTGACTTTCAAGTAAGGATAATCCCTGGAGATCTAGGAAACACTGTGGGCCTCAGATCAGAGTGTGTCTTATTGAGGATCAGGTGATGAATGGATTAAAGGCTATTTTTGTGTTGAAGCCAAGTGAAAACTATTCAAACTGCTCCTCCTTTCCAAAGTGGTAAATCAAAAATCAGTGTGGTGTCTCTGGGGGAGAGAATCACAGAAATTCCTGCTACCACCAAAGATGGAATGGATATGGGGTGGTGGCCTCAGAGAAGGAAAGTGGGTTATTTTCATCAAGTAGCAATTCCAATTAGTTTCTTTGCTAGAATCAACATAGTCCCTGATAGGCAGCCAGAATTCTGGCGAGTTCTTTTTCTTTTTATCCCAAAACAGGGAGCACCAGAAGCAGTTTGCTCTTAACCCAACAAGAACAGGAGTACACCTCTTACTTTGAGGCTGGGTCATCTCTCTGACTCTCTTTCACAATCTACTCCACAAGACGTAGGATGATTGTATCACTCTGTAGGCTATGATACGGGTCGGGTTCTCCAGATAGAATCTGATGGGAAGATGATAATAGGTATTCAGTGTTTCTTAAACAATCAAAGATGAAGGACCATGTTTTGTTTTTGTTTTTGTGTTTTTGGTTTTTTTTTTTTTTGATGGTGGACCATTTAAAAAAATTTCTAATCTACTCAGACCAATACTTTTGTAAAATACAATAAAAATAAATTACCAATAAATGAATTACTACTAAAAAAATAAAAAGGCAGCACTATAAAAATCGCATTTTAAAAAACAGATCCTGGCAAATTACTATGAACCTTGTTGTGTTTTTTTTTTTTTGATAAATATTTCTGTAAAGTTTCACAGGCAAGATAAACACAATACCAGGCGAGGTAGGCACAAGGCAAGATTTATTAAAGGCACTCTCTGGAGAAGTTTCAGGGCTCAGGAGAAGGGGAGCCAGGAAAGTTGTGCGGGCACCCTTGAGCGAGGTTACGAGACTCTGGAAAGCGGAGTCGGGAGGTCCCACTGGGAGGGAGTTGGTGAGGGTCTTTTATCAGGCCAAGGTAGGGCATGGGCTCACATCCATATATGGTAGGGTATTTCGTGATTGGAGGGTATGGGGTAGGGGGTCCGATACTCCTGTTTCCTGCATAGGTATCGGGTTACCTATGGAGCCGGGACCTGGGCATACATCCTTTGGCGGGAGAGTCAAGGGTTAAGGAAAGGGGGGGGAGGAGGCTGGAAGACGCCAGGACCGGGGGCCATTTCTATTGTTCCTCCTGCACTCCCGGAGCCCGCCGACCCAACAATTTCTAAGTACTTTCAATTTCTGTACTCATTGAGGATCAGTAACATTTTACAATCTAGACCACACTTTGATTAGTATTGACCTACATGCCTTGCCTTTTTAAGACTTATTTTTACCACAGGATGGGATGTAAACTCCATGTAAGTTTAGGGATCTGCCACTTTGCTGAAGTTTTTTGAGAACCCAGTGGTGTGGAGGATGTCAAAATATCTCCATTCAAAGAAAAAAAGCAAGTCCATGTACCTTATAAATTCTAATCTACACATACATATGCACGTGCATGCATCTATAACCACAAATCTTGAGAGGCTTTCTAGATTTTTAGAGGCAACACATACATATTTGCTCCTCTGCTATGATCCAATAATCCCATTAGGTTGCCAGTTTTGAGTGTGTCCAAAGAAAGAAACAGTTCTTCAGCAACTGTAGACTATAATGTAACCAGTTCTCCCAGAATGTCTTTTACTTGACCTTGTAACTTGCCAGTCTGAGGGTCCTGGATGGCAGAAGGAGATGCTGTGTGGAGACTGTATTGCAGTCCCGTAGGATTTTGAAGAAAATCATGCCTCTCTCTCAGTCGGGGTTCTCAAGAGAAATGAACAGTAGGAGGAATAGGTAGGTGTATAGGTAGATTGTCTTAAGTGATTACTGAGGAAGGGCAGCCCGGCAGCCTTTGACTCCCAGCCAGAAGCTAAAACCGCTGCCCTGAGACACACACGATGTCTTTCCTTTCCTGTCCTCCTCCTGTTTTCCTCTGGGTAGGGATTCAACTGTTAGTTCTCCAGCTAACTCAGAATTAGCCAGGTTTTTGGTGGAGAGCTGTTTATAGCCTTTCCTAAGAGAAACTTGTGCCCCTGTGGTGTTTTACTCCATTCTGCCCACACCTCATTATTCTGCCAATTCATGTGGCTTCTGGCGCTCCTTTATTCTCACATTTTATTTTATGGTTTGCTGTATCTCCTTAGAGATGAAAGTATTTAAAATCTTCTTTATTTTAAATTTTAATATTTGAAATATTTTTGCTTTCCAATAAACGTATCCCTATACCTCCCACTGTAAATGCAAATGTGGTTAAAGTGATTTTTAAAAATCCTTTTGATTTCCTGCATATGGAATGCCCCTAAATTGTTTTGAACCTTTGACAAAAGGGAGTATGTTGGGCTCTTCTGTTACAGTGTTAAATGTTTACCTGTTCTGGCATATGCTCCTTTTCTGTGAAGTGTGGTGTTTGTGTTTCTGAAATGGCCAATGGATCAAATTCATGGCTTTTGAGCTTATACTGGAGAATGGCACAGTTCATAGGTTTGTGGAAAAACAGAAGTTTCTGAAGCTGCAATTGTCTATTTGTCAGTCTGCGTGATGCCAGAATTCAGTTACGAAGGGTTTCTGGCAGGTCTGTTTTGGAGTCATACCACTGGTTTGGCAACTGAAATCCAGATTATAAGATCTTCATGGCTAAAAACAACAACAAAAACCCCCAAAACAACACCCCCTCAAACAAAAAATTGCACCAAAATTCCATAAGCAAACTGTGTGCCTTCTCAATCTGTTTTGGGCACATATATCCCTAATTTATATTTATGGTTTTAATGGAGCTGCAGCTCTCACCGATTCTTTAATTTACTTCCTTAATGCAAACTGGTTAAAGTAAAATTTTGTCAGAATGAATTCCTTTCTGATTCTTTCTTGACATGACACTGGACAAAATAAAACCACAAGGATAAAAGGGTCTATTTTACACAGCTCCGTTACTTATCTTTGAAATTGGGGGCACTTATTATCACTCTTCTGAGTGTTACCCTTCAAACTTATGGACAAGGTTATTTGAGAAATGGAAGTGTGGAAAAGAGAACACGATAAGGTACTCTTTAAGGTTTTTTCTTTAACATATGGGGTCTACTCTTACTGGAACTATAATCCAATGGAGAGGTAGATCTTGAAGTCGGCACAGATCCAGAACCATTTTCTTATCTTGTGTGTGGGGAAAACATTTCTATTCTTTGTTAAGTTTCTCCCACCGATGATGGTAAGAAAAAGAGGCTACGAGGCAAATGGATCCGAGAGATGAACTTTATTGCAAGCACCCTCGGGCGAGGTTCCGCGACTCACAGAAAGAGAGAGAGAGAGGGAGTGAGTCGGGGAAGTCGCGCTGGGAGGCAGTTGGTGAGGTCCTTTTGTGGGTTGAGGAGGGTATGGGGCGGGGGAAAGTGTATCGGACCAGAATAAGGTATGGCTCGAGTCCAATGGCAAGGTATGTGGTGATCGGAAGGCATGGGGTGGGGGAAGTCCGTGATGGGCAGTTCCCAATTGGGAAGTTCCTGGGTGGAGAGTTTCAGTCTCCTGACGGTGATGTGGAGGCCGCAGTGAGGCCGCAGTGAGGGTGGCGGGAAAGTCCGCCATCTTGGAGAGGGTTGGCGGGAAGATCCGCCATTTTGGAGCCGGGTTTCGCAGCCGGCCCCTCATTCTTCAACAGAAAAGTTGTTTGTATCAGTTAGAAGCCTAGAGAGAACAACTGAACGAATGTAAATGATATCCTTTAGCTTTGCGGTGATAAGAAACAAGTTCAAGCTTTACTGGATGGGCAGGCAAAACAGCAGCCAGGATAAAAGAAATTTATCGTCCAAATGCAATAGCTTGGGGCAAAAACTTGGATGGAGAAGAGGCAGAGCACTGAGTTAAATTTGGATGAACTGGAGCAGGTAAGCAGGAGCACAGGGTAGGTCAAGACCAACTGATGAATAAATACGGAGGTAGAGCAGTTGAATGGAATTATTAAAGTAAAATTTCCCTATGTAAAATAAGAGTATCTAATTCCCGGGGCATCTCATACCTGGGTTATTACAGCGGTTTTTGCCCTAACATTCCTCAGAGGTGTGTCTAACGTTAAACCATCGTGTCTTCTTGAAATTCAGAGGATACGTATCAAGTTCTCTAAGAGTTATCCAAATACTTGCCTCCATTTCTACATGGGGGTAGGGCTGATGGAGGGACAATGGTGGAGTTTCTTTCTTCCTCCTTTAACTTGCATACTTTTTATACATTTTAGGAAGCTCAGTGCTAAGGTTTGAAAAGTTGTTTTTCAGCTATTTCTTGTAATTTTCACGTAGTTGATCTAGTACCTAACTTAGAATATGGGAGTATGTTGGGAAAGATTGTTGTAGAGCCATAACCCCTGGTTGACCTGTGAGCTGGACCTGGGGAATCAAAGTCTCTCCCTCTCCTCTGTTCTCGGAATGTTGGTTCTGCTTGCTTTTCCCAGGACCGGAAGCTGCTCCAAGGACATCTGCTTGAGGTAGTCATGCTGAGTTGAGAACCCCTGCGTGGTACTTGTGGTGAATCTTGTTAAGTGAGGCCTCTTTAAGAACTTTTAAGGTTTGACAGGGGTGAGGGATCCATTCATCTTGCTGCCACACAAGACAAGCCTCAAATATAAGTTCCGTTGGATTGTTAAAACAGCCACCTACCAACCTGGAGTGGCCTAACCCTGTCTTCTCCTCATGCCTTCCAAATACAGAGGCCAATTTCACATTACACCCGGAAAGCTCCTGAGAAGGTTACAAACCAACGGATGGCCAGCCAGCCAGGAAACTTAGAAATGGGCCATGGGGTTGAGGCATCCAAAAGGGAAATTTCAAGATGGCCAGCAACCTCTATGTGGGGAGGAGAGGGCCATTGTGTTAGATGCTCCTGATCACCTGGTGAGTTTGGGAATGCCCTTATGGGAGGAAATGCACATAACACAGTGGGGCACAGAAAGGAAACAAATGTGTGCTGCAGTGGGCTGGCCTCTACTATGGGCGGTTCTGCGGGCCACCAGTGCCCAGCTAGGAGCGGAAGCTTGGGTCAGGAAGTCGGAAGGAGAGCTGAAGTCAAAGAGGGATGAGGGCATGTCCACTACTCAGCTAGCTTTGGGGCTGGTGGACAAGGTGGGTGAACAGGATAATGTTAGAGGCCTTACCATGCTGTTTTGCAAAGCTTAGGACAGCATATAGTGCCTCAGATTAAGATCAGGGCACTTGCAACAAAGCCTGATTAGGACCCTTTAAAGGCATGGATTTTTTGAGAAACTGATGAAAATGAAGAGGAACATGTGGTAATTAATGAAGGAAATAGACAAAATACCCCGTGTCTTCCAAAAGGAAATTTTAAATAGCAATTAGGCCAACACTCCAAAGAGAAAACTTGCATTCTCTGTCCCTTGAAGTTGGAAATGTTAGGCCTTTGAAATGTAAACATCCCAGGAGATAACCAAAACATTGCCCACAGAGACTGAAGGGAAAAAATAAAGGGAAAAGGCTTTTTAAAATACAGACTGCTGTAGAAGTTCCCTTATCCATTGCATTGTAATGAGCCTCTTCAGCTCTTTAGCCAAGGCCATTTTTAAGTGCATTGTCATTTGCAGACAGTTATTGTTTTACTCTGATGCTTTGATGAAAAGGTGTTCCTGCAAAAGTGCTTTATCTTTAAGAATTCCTGGAAAAGACTGACAGATTTCTGATGCCTGAGATCAATTTGTCCTCATGGGGGAGGGACAATAATAAACCTTTCAAGTGCTTCCCCAAGGCTATTTGCATAGCCCCACCGTGTCTGGGGTGATAGCTGGGGACCTGTCCCTGTTTTCCTTTCCACATCAGTAAAACAGGCCCACACATTGATGATATAACATGAACACTTAAGGATTTGCCTCTGATGCAGGATACCTGCAGTCTTTGCTGGGACATCTGTGAGGGAAAGGATGAGCAATGAACCCACAGAAAATTGAAGGCCCAGGCACCACAGTAAGGTTTGGGTATTGTCTGGTCTAGGAAGAATGATGTTCCAAAATCTGTAATCGATAAGGTACAAACTTCTCCAATCCCTAAGTATGTGAAAGGGGTACAAGTTTTTGTGGAAATTTGGGGGTTTGGAAAGACTTTTATTCCCCACCTGGCACAGTGCCCGCATCCTTTATCACCAGCTGGTAAAGAAAGGACACGTGGGACTGGGGATCAGAGCAGCAAGCCATCTTTGAGAAAGCAAACCACTACTGAGGCAGATGAACGTTCTGGGCATTTCCCAAGCAGGGCTCCCATTTAAGTGAGATGTGACTGGGACTCTGGAAGGTGTGCATCAGCCACTGCGACAGACAACAAAAGGAGAGAACATCCCTGGGATGTTGGTCCCGGGTCTGGAAGGTGGAAGAAAGCCTAGATATCCTTGTAAAGCAAAGCTCCTAGCAGGAAGTGCTCCCCCAGGCAGAGCTTCTCACACAGCAGCTAGAGGGCTGAGCTCAAAGTGGTCTGCCCGCTGATCACTCATGAGCCCTGGCTGTTAACCCTTCTAACTGCCAGTCAGGCTGTTCTCAAGGGATTAATCCTATGGCTCAGACAGCGGGAAGCTGAGGGGTAGATGATTATAAACAAACCCTTGTGGGGTCAAGATATATATGGGAAGGCATTTGGGTTCATTCCCAAGAGCCTGAGGTGCCTCATTGTTTTTCATGTTCTAGCTCATAAGGAACTGCCAGGCCTCTGTCAGTTGGGAAGCTGGTGCCCTAGCCCAGATATGAGCCCTATCTACCGACCCTTCAGTAGATCTAGCAGATTGAGCGCATAGAAAGAGTGGCCACTGCAATGCCCAAGGAGGATGGCATGTTGCCATGAATGCTGAATTGCTCTGGAAGTATGGTGACTCGGTTAATAAAGCAATAGTGTGTCCTGTGAACCCTCAAACGCACCCAGGGTGACTGCTAAGAGTCCGCGGCCAGCCATCAGAGTTCCCAACCGGTGAGGGGTTGGCAAACTTTAGATTAGCCGCCTCCCACTTGGTGTGTACAACATTGCATCTGGCCTAACCCCGGCTTTCCCCTGTCTTTGGGCAAACCAGGTTGCCACCATTAGGGTATTAGAAAAACTGAGTACCGTGTGTGGCTACCCTTGTACAGTAAAGTGACCAGGGGGTCACATTTCAAACAAAGGTCAAGATATGCAAGACTGGGCAAGAAAATGTGACATGAAATGGAACTCCCATCTCCCCTGTAACTCACACATGGCAAGGTTGGTAGAAAGGAAAATGAACTTTTAAAGCAGCAAATTACACTGTTAACAGGTATAACCACCTTGGCTGGGTGGACTAAAGTCCTGTCCTAGACTTTAACACATTTAAATGTTCAACCAGCAGGGCTTATTGCCCCATATGCAAGACTGGGGCCCCTGCGGAGGACCCCCAACACCAGGGACGTACACGAGTCAGGAGAGAGCCACTGCCCTGACTCTCACCATGGATCGATGTGCTGCGCTGCTGAGAACAAGCCCTATCACATCTGGAAAGGGATTTGTTTTGGTACGGAGTCGACCATCCCTCAATTAGACAGAGAACACTCTCGATAATGCAAGTCACACAGTGAGGTTTATTTGGCAAACTTAAGTTTGGGCCCAAGTATACGCGACACAGCGGAGTAGGGACTTGGACCCCGAGCCAGATGACAGTCAGGGTTGTTAAAGGCAGAGTAGGGGTGGACTCGGCGGTAGGTGAGGACAAAGGGGGTTATGGATGATGTAAGTCCCTAAGGAATTTTGGAAGCGAGGTCTCCAGGACCTTGAGGGGCTAGCTATTGTCTGGGGAAAGGTTATTCATTACCAATAATAAAAATCTTCCTATGAGACCCTTTAGATGTGTATCAGTGGGTCATATGCTTGGGAATGATTGCTGACACTATCTTGGAGGTTTAGAGATAAGGTGTCACATTTTTCCTATCAAGTGTCCTTGTTAGTGAGATTTGGGTTTAGAAGAAATTTAACTTTATTTAGGGCTTGAGGAACTGAGTTATTTGCCTCTAGAAATTGTGCTATTGTTAAGATAGCTTCTCTGTTGTAAATCTCTAGGACATTGGTAAACCAGGGGAGACTCCTGCCTTGCAGGACTGTGATCTCTGCAAGTTAACTATTTGTTTTTCTTTTAGGGCAGCCAGGGGTGGCGGAGGAATGTCACACATACTACCAAGGGGAGGGGAGTGGGTGGAGAGGGGGTGCAAGGTGCCAGCTTTTGCTTTGCCAAGATGGCTTACTTATGTCAGGGCTAGACTCGAGGTGGGTACAGCCTTGTTTTTCTTGGTCTCCACAGGATTATCTGCTGGAAATTACCTTGAGACTGATGGAAAAGGGATCAGTGCATATTTCTACAGTTGCAGTGCCAACAAAGATCCACTTGGCAATGCAAATAAAAATGCAGAGATGAAGAGGCTAGGATGAGGACAGAAACATACTACACAGAAACATAATTTGGGGTATGTTTTGGTTTTGTATTTTCAGATATTATATATTTATTTTTTTTCCTTTTTTTTGGGAAATTTCACACCATTTGACTAATGTAGGTTTGTTCTTTGAGAAAATATAACCCTTTTAAGTGGACTGTGCTTTTTTTTCTTTTTTCTTTCTTTCTTTCTTTTTTTTTTTTGGAAGATATTTTAAAGATATTATTCATTTATTTGACAGAGGAAGAGACAGGGAGAGAGGGAGAGCACGAGAGGGAGAGGGAAAAGCATGAGAGGGAGTGGAGGGACTGGACTGAGCAGGGAGCCCCATGTGGGACTCGATCCCAGGACTCTGGGATCATGACCTGAGCTGAAGGCAGATGAAAGACTGAGCCACCCAGGCATCCCTTGTTTTGTTTTTCTACTTGGGTTGATTCTTGATTATTTGCATCAGACTGTTTTTCTCTATTTGTAATTAACCTTTGTTTCTTATAGTTTATTGTCCTCACTTTTATACACAAAATGAGCTTGGAATAAGAGGCCAGTTGAATTGGTTTCAGGTGAAAGCCTCATTAACATTGGTTTTGTCAGTATTTCATAGGCTCTATCTATTCTTAGTTTTCATGATTTGTTTGGGGAAACCTTCCTGTCTATATTTGAATAAAGTCTCAATATGCTGTTTTAGTAAAGTAATACTTTTTATTATAAAATAATCCATGCTTAATGTAGAGAATATTGGAGAAAATGCAAAGGAGAAAATAAGATCAGCTGTCATTTGATCACACAGAGATAACTATTATTATCATTTTGGTGTATTTTTTCCCAGTCATTTTTATATGCATGTTTAACAAGAATATTCTAGTGTGTGACCTGATGTGTTTCTTTTTTTTTCATCTTATGAGCCACAGATCTAGAATATTGTTAAATGTGATGATTATAGGCATCCTTGTTTGGCTTCCTCGTTTAATGGAATGCCTTTCCCAAAGTGCTCAGTAGAAGACCAATGACTGATATTTGTGAGAAGTGTTTTGTGGTCAAGTAAGTGAGTATAGCTATGTAGATTATATTTTACATTTTCATTTAGATTAGTTAAAATAAATTATTAGTTTCTTGCTCTGTGGCACTTTGGCCAGACTATGGTCTGAATGTATTTGCTTTAGGAATTTGAGATTTCTCTATTATGGAGGGATATAATATCATTAAAAAAAAAAAAATCTTTGCTCCAAATACATTTGGAAGGCTAGTTTCTTTTGTAGGCTACGGTTTTCTTTATAGTTACAGATTAAATTAAATAATAAGTTATAGCTACAGATTAAATAATAATTATTACTTGAATTATTCTAATGCTAAGTAAGAAATGGTACTTCAGAGTTTACTAGGTTTTGCCTAAAAAATAGATTTTTGTCTGAAATTATTACCATTTTGACTTTCTTTTTTGCACTTGTCTGTCGTTTTTTCTTTTTTGATTACTTATCTGTCAAAAGTTAAGTTCTACAGTTTTGTTTCTGTCCGTTTCTTTTAACAGTTTGTATTTTATTTATATTTGACAGTATGTTACTTAGCACTTAAAGGTTAGGATGTAAAAAAATCTTTGGTGTGGACTGTATCTTTTCATCAACACAAAATAACATCCAGCTTCATTTTTTTAAAAAAAGATTTTATTTGAGAGTGAGGAAGAAAGAGCGGGAGCAGGCGGTGGGGAGAAGCAGTGCAAGAGGGAGAAACAGACTTCCTGCTGAGCAGGGAGCAGGAGGGACACAGGGCTCAGTCCCAGGACCTTGAGACCAGAGGCAGATGCTTAACCAACTGAGCCACCTAGGTTCCCCATCTTCATTTTTATTTATCAATTAGTTCACCTGATAACTGGTGCTAACTTTTTTGAAGTCACTTTCTTGACAGCCAACTCAGGGGAAAAAAAAACCAAAACATTTGAATGACACATTGTTCAAGTGAAGATGAGTTTCTTATCATTGTAGTAAGAAGGGAAACCACCGATGGGTAGATATTTAAGGAATTTTGTGGTTTGGTTTAAGGTGGGTCTTCAGTGAGGGATCTGAGTGGAATTGTGCAGTGTTTGAGATAATTTAGGATTGGTGGACACAGCACGATGAAAGTTTTAAAGGAAGTCTTGAGCAGTGAACAGTTGTTTCATAACAAAGTATTCTTATCTAAGAAATCTCTTTCTGGGAAGGGAGCTGTTTACCCTAATGCCCAAGGAGGAGGCGAGTGGATCAGTCTATTGTTTGGATAAGTGGATTTTAAAGAGTTCAGGAGACAAACAGTAATGTTATTTGAAACTTTGTTTTCCTGACAAGACTTTACCAGAATAGTAAAGTTATGTTAATGCAGGTATGTCAGTTCTTGATCTTATTAAATTTGTGGTTACGGGCTGTTTCTTCTCCATTTGATAAACCTTTGCCTATCTTTTAAAAACAAAGGTGCCATTTTATTTTAGGTGTGTCTCTTGGAAGCAATTTATATTTGGATTATGTCTCAACTCAATTTGAGGATCTTTGTGTAGTAATAGAGAAATACATGCTTTTTGTACCACACTCTAATATTTTATCTTAAGTCCTTCATCTTTTTTTTTTTGTTAGTCTTACAAGTTGTGGCTGTTTCCCTGAGTTTTATCTTGTGTAGTAACAAAGCTCTAGTCCTCATCTATGTTAATGCGATCTGAATCTTGGCCGTTCCCGGAATACAGCCTGCCTTTTATGTCTCCATTCGATGATTACTTTGACATTGGTCCTCAACCTTTTACTGCAACTTAACAACAGTTATTTAAATTTAACTTTATTAAACTATTTTCAAAGTGCACTCTTTGTCTTTATATCCTAACTTTCCTATTCTTGAACTCTTAATTTCGGTGTCTTCAGGAAATTTTCGAGAAGGGCACAGAGAGGTTATATTTTTGAGCTCCTGTACCTCTCGGAATCTTTCTGTTGTCTTCATGAATGAATCATGTTTGGCTGGGCCTAATTATTAGGTCATAGATTTTTTTCTCTGAAGACCTTAGGTATATTGCTTTATTATTTTTCAGTTATGTAATTTAAGAGATGTCAGAGTCCACCTGGTTTTTATTCCTTATTGGTTAATCTGTTTAGTTTTCTCTGACACGACATAGGAGTTTTCCTTGATTGTATTCCTTTTAAAAAATTTGCCAGAATCACTTAAAATAATCGTCTCTTTTTATAATTTTGCTTGGTTTACCCTATTTTTTCACTATGTTGGTTGTTACTTTGACTATGAATAATCCTGCTTCTCGATAGGACCTGTAATTGTCAGGGTGATTGTAATTCTCTGTCTCTACCTGTAATGTTTTCTCACATCATTTTCATTTTGTTTCTTCATGCTCAGTTATGTTCTTTAAAAAGTATCATTCAGAGTTTTTGGTTTGGCAACTATAATTTTGGTTTTCTTGAAATATCCTTTGGTTTTATTTATGTTCCTTTAAATTTTACTTCATTGTCTTTGTGTTTCTTCATTCACCTGTCCTCCCATTTTATTGGTTTATTTTCCTGAGACAGCCTTGCCAGCCATCTTTTATTGCATTCTTTCGAAGGCTCCTTAAAGTTTTCTGAAACTTTTCTTTTGGTGCTTCAACTAAATCAGATTCAGGCCTTTGCTTACTCTCTGAGTCTTCAAAAATAATTTTCCCTTTCCCTCAGATTTAGTTAAATTTTTTAAACCACCTTCACTTACTCCCCCATGAACTTTCCCTTTCTTTTGAGGAAAGGAGTATCAAGACCTCAGCATGCCAACTTGTACGAGGCTTCTGTTGGCTTCACTACCTAGTTGGGTGGCTGTTGAAAATGCTTCTAGAGCTACTGATCTTGTTCTCTTTTCTACTTCTCATTCTTTGTTTCCTGAAACATTAAGTTAACGGCGTTTCTCAGTGGTTCTGAACAGCAGTAATCATCATAGTGCTTTAAAAAGTACCTATTTCTAGGGGAGCCTGGGTGGCTCAGTGGGTTGAGCCACTGCCTTCAGCTCAGGTCATGATCCCAGGGTCCTGGGATCGAGCCCCGCATCAGGCTCTCTGCTCAGAGGGGAGCCTGCTTCCCCCTCTCTCTCTACCTACCTCACTGCCTACTTGTGATCTCTCTCTCTGTCAAATAAGTAAATAAAATCTTAAAAAATAAATAAAAAAAATAAAAAGTACCTATTTCTGGACTTTATACCTGGACATTCTGTGCATGTATGTGTGTGTTTAGAAGAATAATGGAACAGGGTTTGGGAACCTGTGTTGCAAAAACCAGATTTGATTTGACAGTCCTGATCAGTCACTGTCTGTGGCTAAAGTTTTCCACTACAGATTTAGGAACAGAGTCCTTACACTTCGTGTCCGTCTGATTGCGGCAGCCAAGACTGAATGGGCAGGGATGTGCAGGGGAAAAACATGGTAAAAAGAGAGAAACATGGAGAGAGAATTTTTACAACTCAGAGATAACCTTGTAAACAGTGAAGAACCTGTTTTATTCTAAAAAGAATCTAAAATTCAAATAAAAAAACACACAACAGATTTGCGTACTGGCAAGTACTGCAGTTGGTACTATATTCTTCTCAGTTCCCACCCATTTGCTTTACTTTTGGAGACCATGCCCTCTGGCAACACCAGCTTCCCAGGCGAGCAACCTGTGCATTGGCACAGAAGCCTGTACTTGGAGGGCCCATTCTTGGCTTAATTTTCTGTTGTCTCTGAAACTCCCAATTTTATCTTTGGACTCGTGTTGTGTAAGTGACGTCTGGTGGGGCCACGGAGCACGTGTGTGAACAAGCAGGGGGTGCGTGCTTGCCGACCCTCACAGCCCCTTTTGCGTGTTGCCTTTGGGATGCTCCGTGAGCATAGAATCCTGGGTGGGATTCTGAAAAGGACTCAAAGCGAGCACCTCTGTGAGTTAGGCTATTAATTTCCTTTTGCTGCCGTAACAGACTACCATGAACTTAGTGGCTTAAGCAGTAGGAATTTATTTTCTTAAACATGAGGTTAGCAGCCTGCAATGTGTGTTAGGTGGCTGAAATCAAAGACTGCCTTCTTTCTGGAAGCTGTCGGGGAGAATCTCTTCTCTTGCCTTCTCTAGCTTCTAGAGACTGCCTGCATTCTTTGCCTCGTGGCTGCATCCTCTGTCGACTTTAAAACAAGCAGTAGGGCATTTTCCAGTTTCTTTCTCTGCCTCTTTTGTTATGTTGCCTCCTCTGGCTCTGCCATCCTCCTGCCTTCCAATTGAAGCATTATTTTGGGCCCTCCTGGATAATCCAGAACAATCCCTGGTCCCAACATCCTCAACTGAATCCCATCTACAAAGTCCTTCCTGTCATGGAAGGTAACATACTCTCAGGTTTTGGGAATTAGGAGATGAATATCTTTGGGGGAATTATTTACTACCACAGTGAGTGAGGACACTACACTTTCTGTCTGAACCAGCACTTACTTCCAATGCAGAAAAAAGCCAATGGAGGTTCTAGAAACACAGATGACCAAGCAACCCTATCATTTCTTGTTCATGGCACTTCCCTGCATTAGCCAACTACTGCACTCAAAATGATGCCACAGAAGAAAAGGCAAGAGGGTACCCCAGTTTCTTTTATTTTCAGTCCTTCCTTATTCACCAATACATGAAGAGTGGGCATGTTGGTAGAATGTGTATCAAGAATTGAAATAAAAATAGTGGCAGTATTTCCACTGTTCTGGTGGAATGGCTTATGCATGTATGAGCTATGAAATACATTGTGTAATCTGGTGACTTTGCATATGAGGTGAGTGCTCTTGTGTTCACATTTATTTATTTATTATTATTATTTCAAAAGATTTATTTATTTATTTATTTGACAGAGAGAGAGAGAGAGAGAGAGAGATCACAAGTAGGCAGAGAGGCAGGCAGAGAGAGGTGGGAAGCAGGCTTCCTGCTGAGCAGAGAGCCTGATGTGGGGCTCTATCCCAGGATCCTGGGATCATGACCTGAGCTCAAGGCAGAGGCTTTAACCCACTGAGCCACCCAGGCGCCCCTTGTGTTCACATTTAAAACTGGCACTGTGCAATAGAAAAGTGCACAGCAAAAGTCATGTTAATAGTTATAATTTTTAATTTTCTTAGAATGACATTAAATAGCAAATAATAAATACCGGAGGAGAAAGAGAGATCATTGAAGAATGAAAAAAACATTGTATTTTCATACCTTTACAGCGGCACTTTCTTGCTTTCTGAATAGGGGCTCCCATGTTTACTTTGCATGGGGCTCTGCAAAGGATGTGGCCAGCCCTGATTCCAGGACAAAAGAACTACTGTTCACCTTCCATATTTCATATAAGCATGCCCATAGCCATCCACACATACTTGCATGTAAGTGTTTATGTGTATCTGTGTATTTGTGATGAGTTTTTTTCACTAAATTGAGAGGAAATAGATGGGATATTGGCAGGAGGGGACAGAACAGAGGAGTAGGTCCCTTTGTTGAGGGACCTTCTTGCTCTGTTCAGCAAAACAGTCTTTTTTTCTTAATTTCTTCATCTCAGGAGATTTCAAAATTTTTTTTTATTTCTGGACCCCTTTCCTATATTATCTTAAACTGCATTGAGGATGGCAGTGTGCTTTTCTTTGTGTATTATATTTATTGATATTTATCATAATTTGAAATGAAAACAAAAAAATTACAAAGTGTTTATTAATCCATTAAAAATGTTAATTGGCTAGTCCACATTACTTTTAAAATAAGAATTAACTAGAGGCACCTGGGTGGCTCAGTGGGTTAAAGCCTTTGCCTTCAGCTCAGGTCATGATTCCAGGGTCCTGGGATCGAGCCCCACATCGGGCTCTCTGCTCAGCAGGGAGCCTGCTTTCTACTCTCTCTCTGCCTGCCTCTCTGCCTACTTGTGATCTTTGTCTGTCAAAAAAAAAAAAAAAAAAAGAATTAACTATTTTTCAAAGTAAAAAAACAAATAAGAAGAGTAGCTTTGCTTTACATTTCTGTAAACTTCTTTAATATCTGTCTTCATAAAAGACAGCTGGAATTGCTTATCTGTTCCTACATTTAATCTGTTGCAATATCACATGTCACATTACTGCTGAAAAGTTGCATAGCACATCCGTGAGAGAATTGTAGTGAAACATGCAATTAACATATTATTATGAAAATATTTCTATTTTTGTGGTATGGAACCCCTATGAAAATAGAAATATTTTCATAGGGGTTCCATACCACACTGTGTGAACTGCTACCTTACAGCATGCATTCTCTTACCACAGTGCCTTTGCATATATTAGCTCTGAGTGGGATACTGATTTTCTCCTCTATCAATTCTTCTTCATTTCTTACCTTGAAGATTATTTGCTTTCTCTCATTTCCTCCAAAAGGTCATATTCTGTTACTTTAGGCTTTTGAATGCTAGGTACTTCCTGTTTAAAATCCTTTGTCACAGTTCTACATGGGTCTATGCGATTGTGTTTCTTTCTCTTCCACGAGACTAGAAGTTTCAAGAGAATAAGACTGCCTCACTATTGCATCCCAAGTATGAAACATAGTATCATAGTCCATAAAGGTTCTGAAAAGCTGTTGGATAAATATGTATGTTAACCTCAATAATGTGGTAGATTTACCATCTGTCATAAATTTAAAAAACATTATAAATGTCAATCAGTAGAACCACTGTCTTTTCTCAAGATCAGGATATAGAAAATTATAAGCATATTCTCTTTGCATCACAACAAAAAGAAGGTGATCAAGTTAAAGCCTGAGGGATTTGAGTAAAAAAATTTCTTGATATTTAGTTTCTACTTTAAACTGAAATTTTGCAATGACAATTAAGAATCGGTGAGTTGTTCAAATACTTTAGTGAACTGATGCCAAGTATTTGGGTATCTCTAGAAACTTAGAAAATACTAGATAATAGGTGGACTGTTACACTGACATCCAGTGATTGGTTGGTAGATTAAACATTTGCATTTCTCTTGGTGTTGAATAGAATCAAGGTAACAGAAAAATCAGTAAAGGGATCTTTTTTGGGGGTTTTTGCTGCGAATGTTACGAGATGATTTCAGTGATTAATTTTTTTTGAACTTTCATGGGAGTATGAAAATGTCTTATTCACACCCAAGTTAAACTAAGAAAAAATCATGTGCATGGTCAATAGGATGCACAGATTCTTGAATTTAGGGTAAAATTTTGTATCTGTTCTAAGGGATGGGTAGTTTTCTGGTTTCTTGATTTCTGGATTGTATGGCTACTAACTTGATGTCAAGGTCAGGGTCTGTCTGCCTTCTACCCCGGGTTCTCGGTTCTTGGTTCTCATTCAGTGCTTGGACAAAGGAGGCTGCTTGATATGAATGAATGAATGAATACTTGAAGCAAACTTCTTTTCTCCACCTAAGTCTCTAATAATGGAACCAAACTGAATTATTTGTTGTATGTAGTAAGAGTGGCTTGAGCAACCTTGGTTGTTGAACATTAGGTTTCCAATTTATTTTACTTAATGTATTGGATTATATTGATAGTCTTGTTCTCTTATAATTTTCTATCAGATGGAAGGGAAAAATGTAATCTATGTGGCTAAGTAGAAGTTATTAAGTTATTGTCTCCTGAAGATTTCAAGGTCTTTTTCATTTTTATGTTCCCCGGTTATTATGCCAATCCAGCAGGCAGTCACCTCCTTTGCCTCTTCAGGTATGAAATGGCAGCTGCTGTAGAGACACAGCTTGGTCACTGTTCACACAGTGGAGCAGAAGTTAATCACCCTTTGAAAACAATTGGATGACATTATACCAGAGAGTTAATTAAAGGGAAACTGTTGAGACAAGAATTATGCTCGTTTTTAAAAAGTTTGCCTGTATGACTAACAGTCGAAATCATTAAGGATAAGAACAGAAAGTAAGATTCTGAATTCTAATAAATTCTGTTTACCTAACTTTTAGATGGGCTTAATCTAAATTTATTTTGTTCCCCTCTGTTTTTAATGCACTCTGCTTGGAAAATGATGTTACACTGTTCAATGTCATCTGTCTTTTTACAGTTGTTAAGAGCACTTTTTCTTTCTTTTCTTCTTCTTCTTCTTCTTCTTCTTCTTCTTCTTCTTCTTCTTCTTCTTCTTCTTCTTTTTTGTTTTTGTTTTAGCTTCTCATGCCTCTTTAGAATGAATTTTGTCTTTTGCTCAAGGCCCACTATACAAAGTCATTGGATAAAAGACCCAATAAAATCTTCCCTGAGTTTTGAGTCTTTGTAATTTTAAATCCATTGACTAATTTAGTGTCATTGAGTTTTCAATCTTCAGAGGGACTTCTTTTCATTTAATGGTCTTGCTTTCATTGAGATAAAGATATCTATTTTTAAAACACCTTTAATGCCAAATGAAATGGAAATTATTAATTGAATTGTTCTGTATTTCCCCGTACAAAGGATTTTCTGATCCTATACCCTGTTATTTGTGTGCATAGAAAGGACCAAAAAGGAGGTTAGTGAAAATGATCTACATTTTGAATTAATATATTCTTTTTGGAAATACAGTATCTATAATTTCAAGGTCAGCCTAGGAGAAATCATACTTTAACATTAGTACTTTTCCTGTGCACAAAATTTCATATTTTTCTCTTTACTGTTATTACACTTAATTTTGGAGATTGGTATAATATACTGTAACAGAATTTCATTTCCAGGACTTGACTTCCTGAGTTCAAATCTCAACACCATACCATACAGTCAAATGAGTCTGCGTGAATCACTTAGTTTCAAGATACTTCTTTCCTCATAGCTTATATGATGGTATTAGTAATAATATCTATCTCACTGGATGTTGTAAGGTTACAGTGAGGTTTTTTTTTTTTTAAAGATTTTATTTATTTATTTGTCAGAGAGAGAGAGAGAGAGAGCGAGCGCAGGCAGACAGAGTGGCAGGCAGAGGCAGAGGGAGAAGCAGGCTCCCTTCCGAGCAAGGAGCCCGATGTGGGACTCGATCCCAGGACTCCAGGATCATGACCTGAGCCGAAGGCAGCCGCTTAACCAACTGAGCCACCCAGGCGTCCCCAGTGAGTTGTTTTTAATAATTAAGTAAATTTATTAGAATAAGTCCTGGTCCAGAGTTAGGAATATTGTCATCACCACCATCATTACCATCACCACCACCATCATTTAAGAATCTAGATTGAAATATGACCACAATTGTCCTCCTGAACCTCAAATTCCCATATATTTGGGATATGTACTGTTGGGTGCTTCCTCCAGCATCAATTTCCCTTTCTTTCTTGCTAACAGAATGCTGCTAGCAAAGTACCCCGTCACTGGTATAAATCTGGAGGCATAAGCCAGTTATGGCTCTTGCACTCTAGCCAATGAAGGTAAGAAGAAATTTTCTGGGAAATATTTTTCCCTTTTAAGTAAAATTTCTTATTTGTATGCTTCTCTTTTTTCCTGCTTTGGGTGCTGTGATGACATGATGCCTCATGGTGTGGCAGCCACCTTGTAACCATGAGGATACAAACTTGAGGCAAAAATCCTGGACTTTGAGTAGGAAAGAGAAAAGAGTAGGAAAAGGTGGCATTTTTGAAAATGGAATCACCTCTAGACTTGTTAACAATAAATATTCTTTTTTTTTTTTAAAGATTTTATTTTTAAGTAATCTTTACACCTAGTATGGGGCTTAAACTCACAATTCCTAGATCAAGCATTGCATGCTCCACCAAGTAAGCCAGCTAAGGTGTCTCTGTTAACAACAAATCTCCTCCTCCTTCTCCTTCTTCTTCTTCTTCTTCCTCTTCTCCAAGAAGGGGCAGAGGGAGAGGGAGAGGGAGAGGGTATCTTTTTTTTTTTTTTTTAAAGATTTTATTTATTTATTTGACAGACAGAAATCACAAGTAAGCAGAGAGAGAGAGGAGACAGCAGGCTCCCTGCCAAGCAGAGAGCCCAATGCGGGGCTCGATCCCAGGGCCCTAGGATCATGACCTGAGCTGAAGGCAGAGGCTTTAACCCACTGAGCCACCCAGGTGCCCCGGGAGAGGGTATCTTAAGTAGGCTCCATGCTCAGTACAAAGCCCGACATGGAGCTGGATCCTTTGACCCTGAGATCATGACCTGAGCTGAAATCAAGAGTTGGGATGCTTGGGGTGCCTGGGTGGCTCAGTGGGTTAAAGCCTCTGCCTTCGGCTCAGGTCATGATCCCAGGGTCCTGGGATTGAGCCCTGCATTGGGCTCTCTGCTCAGTGGGGAGCCTGCTTCCCCCTCCCCCAACCTCTCTGCCCACTTGTGATCTCTGTCTGTCAAATAAATAAATAAAATCTTAAAAAAATAAAAGAGTTGGGATGCTTAACTGACTGAGACACCCAGGTAACCCCAACAAATATTCTCAAAGTTTAAGATACTATTAGTAATTTTTTTTTTTTTTTTTGTGCAAGTGACAGAAACTCAACTTAAACTAGGGAACTTACTTGGGAAATCTTTAGCCAGATTGATTGCTATCAGAATCATGGTAGTTCTAAGGACCTCAGAGATGGAAACTAGGGCCTAGAACACCCTTGTACACTTCCTCTCCCTTTTCCCCTCTTTGCTTCTTCCTGTGTCAACCTCATTTGTTCCTACCGAAGATGAATTTTTTTTTTCTTGTGGCATATGAGCTCCATCAGAAAAAACAGAACAATAAAAACAGAGTCTTCTTTCTTAGCTCTTGTTTGAAAAAAAGCTAGGAAAGAATGCTAATTTGGTTCTTGTACCACTTGCTACAGCCAGGGAGGGAGTTGTTATCAGCCCATGGCTTTGATTACATTGTGAGCTCTTTTTTTCTGGTAGACTAATTGGGATTACACACATATGTGAACAGAGAATTACTGTGGGAAAGGCAGCCACCACTATTTATTTCTGGTATAAAAATTTAGTAGTTGTGAAAAATACTTTCCCTGGGGTCATTTGGGTCATGGTTTGAATTAGTTTTGATGTTCTCTTTACTAGGGTCATTTTTAATTTCCCTGGACTCATTAGACCCTGTGTGTATGTGAACAAAAGGGAGACTCAGAACCTGGAGGACTGTGAGGGAATGTTCCTGTGGAACCTGCTAATGTGTCTTACATTCTCATTTCCCACAGGCTATTGCTCTGTGGGCTGCACGACACTGGGATTTGATATGGGGTATCAGATTATGTATCAAGATTTCTTGGGCCCTTGCCATAGACTACTAATGTCAGTCCTGAGCCCCCTCCAAGGACCTCTCCGTCTTTATCCAAGTGTTTTTAGGAGATCTCTCATAAATGCTCATGGAAAACCGTGTGTGACTCCCTGAGCGATACCCCACAGGGGACACAGCTGCTGGGCTTCACAGTGGCTGCTGGTCCCTGCTGTCTCCCTTCAAAACTGCTGTTTCTCAGACACGGCTGATCCCTGATCTGGGCTCTGCTGCCCTATTGGGGGAAGCACCGTGGTTTCTCCCTGCTCACGGCAGCCCCTTTTTTTCTCTCGACAAGCTGCCACTGCCACAGGTATAAGGAAGTTTACCCAGGGGCACGTGGAAAGCTGGGTGGAATGCCTCTGCCCTTTTACAAGCTACACTGTTAAAAGGTGTTTCCAAATGTCAGTATCTTACAGAGGTTTTTTTGTTTTATTTTTAAGTCCCGTCTTTTCTTTCTTTCTTTCTTTCTTTCTTTCTTTCTTCCTTCCTTCCTTCCTTCCTTCCTTCCTTCCTTCCTTCCTTCCTTCCTTCCTTCCTTTCTTTTTTTTAAAGCTTTATTTATTTGAGAGAAAGGGAGTATGAGTGGGGAGCAGGGGCGGGTAAAGAATCCCGAGGAGACTCCCCCGAATGTGGAGCCCGATGTGCCGCTGGATCTCACAACCCAAGACGATGAGCGGAAATGAAGAGTCTTATGCCCTACATATACAGCCCCCCAGACACCCCTCTTACAGAGGTTTTAATAAGAAGCTGGCTCTTCTTATTTCTTCAGATATGACCTGCCCCTTTGCTTCGTACCTGTACTGCGCAACACCCGGACTTAAAGACCATGCCTGATACTGGGCTGGGCCAGGCGTGTGCCACACACCAGAACCCTCACGGCCCCCATTTCCTGGAAGAAGTATCTGCTGTTGAGCTTGGCTTGTCCTCTTGACATTTTTTTTCTATTGTGCTGTTATCTCCCAGGAAGTTCTTCAGTTTTGAATGAAAATAGATTTCTGGCAAGCTTATTCCAGCTACCATTTTACTCTGAAGGTGAAAACTTATCTAATCTGAGAAGTGGGTATGGCTAGAATCTTGGTTTTTCAGAGCGTTGGGTTTAAAAGATCAGCAAGATTTTAGAAAAAAAGGGACTTATATAGCAGTTCCAGCTCTGTTTTGCTTAGGATGGCATTAAAAAAGTAATCCAAAGTACCCTCACTACTACTATTTATCCATCATTTCATAAATGAAAGATAAAATTTAAGAATGATAAGAACGACATAGTTTTAGAGAACTGTCTTTTGTTTCAAAAATATGCAATTGAAAATAGGCCTACAGACACAAATATTCAACAGTACCTAACTCTGACTGCACTTCATAATATACATATATAGTTTCTGGACGTGATCCTTAGAGATGTTGACTCGAGACTGTGATCTATATATTTAAAAAGCTCCCCAGGTGATTCTAATGCAGCCAGCCAGATTAGTATGTACACTGTTTTTCTCTTCTACTCTTTTCCCCATGAAGTGGTGAAAAATCAATTGCAGATCAGCAATGTCTATAGACTGGCCCTTGGGACCCAGCTGGCTCAAATAAAATCTGGAGCCCTGGTTATCTAAGATTTCCCTGAGATACCCAAGTGCTTTCTTTCCTCATTGGAAGGAGAAGTCCTAAATGCTAAAATGTTACAGATAGGAAAGTTATGTGTCTTGATCCGGGTCAAGCGGGTCAAGCGTGACAAGTGAGTGTTAAGTGATAATGAAGTGCCCCGTTGATTGGCGCGGACTGCTCGGATGTCACACGGAAAAGGATGCCAAGGATCAGCCCGAGCTCAGAAGAAATGAATGTCATGATTGATGAGCAGTGTCTGGTCTCGGGTAGAGGAGGAATATCATAGCACATGTAGCATGTATTTGCCATTTTTAATCTGCCTCCTTGTAGATATATGCATCATGTTAGAGAAAATATTAGTTTTAAGTGTTTTAGCCTCCCATTCGTTATAGTACAGTAGTGGTCTCTTTGAAACTGTGCTAAAATAATGCCCAAATGGGTGTCATCTCAAAAGTCTTTGTGCCTTAAGAAGTCTTTCACTGTAGAGTTGAGTTACAATTATTGCATTTAAATTGAGGCCGTGCTATTGTGTCACATCTGTCTGGCTCCTGAGGCACCTTACTGTTTATTGAATGTACGTGCATTGGCTATTTGCCGCATACTGTTACTGAGGGAGAAAGCCTGCCGTGCGTCTTTACCTACTGGGAACTTCATCTATTGGAGTAAGTAGATCTGTAAACAAATGATAATAATAGAAGGTATGTATAAAACATTCCATAAGCAGATAAAGGGAAAATCAGCTAAATTTTAAACGAAGAAAGAGAAATAGTGTATTTCAGTTGAAATAGTAGAGTAAGTTGTTTCACAGAAGTTGCTTTGATAGGACCTGGGATAGTGTTGCTGAATGTGGTCATTGAGGCCACAGATTTTGATAGCATCAGCGAGGTGTGATATTTACTTCTTTGAGACAACATAAATTTTCTTCATTTATAGTGTTTCATGGCATTTAGCTTACATTTTATTAGCATATTTATCTGGAACCTTCCCCCTCAGTAGGTTGGAAGCTGATCTATATACATAGCACATCTATCAAAATAAGATGTAGAAGAATGGAGTGAATGTCTCGACATTAATCCCTTGTCAACTCTGTGACCTCAGACAAGGAAATTAAAAAAATCTTTATAACTTTTCATCTGTAACATGAGAATAACAATAAGTGCTACATGAGGTTGTTGTGAACATCAGTCAAGGAAATGTATGTAACAATTCTTAGTACAGTGCTTGGCACTTAGTAAATACTCAGTAAAGTTAATTATTACTAATATTATTATATGTTTTGAGCTCTAAATCTATATCTGTATCCCAGTGGACACTTAGTTATTATTTGTTGTTTGTGTTGAAATTAAGGACACTTCCTTTTATGAGTTTCTTATCCATCCATGCATCCATCCATCCATCCATCCATCCATCTATCCATGCATTCAAATTATCGGCTATGTGCCTGTCACTCAATCCCATTCCCTCCAAAAAGCTCACAATCTTGTCTTCTGAGTCTACTTTGATAACTATTTAAATTTTGTAACTCTCTTCAAGAGTATTTCAGATGGAATTGAGTAAAAACTTTAGTAGAATAGCTTAATCACATTTCAGTCACTAGGAAGGGGCAGTGATGTTAAATTTACTGGGGAGACAAATGGCACACACGATGTTAATATAATGTGAGATGAGGTACCTCTGAATATCACAATGTGCTTTATCACATAATACTATACTTTTATGACCCTGAAGACAATCTCAAGTAACTTTGCTTTTTAGTTTATATCTTCCCTAAATTTCTACTCTTTTTTTTTTTTTGACAGACAGAGATCACAAGTAGAGAGGCAGGCAGAGAGAGAGAGAGGGAGAAGCAGGCTTCCTGCTGAGCAGAGAGCCCGATGTGGGGCTCGATCCCAGGACTCTGATATCATGACCTGAGCCGAAGGCAGAGGCTTTAACCCACTGAGCCATATCATATGGCTCACTGAGCCCCCATTAGGGGGCCCAGGCGTCCCTAAATTTCTACTCTTAAAAGATAAAGTACATTGGGGTGCCTGGGTGGCTCAGTGGGTTAAGCCTCTGCCTTCAGCTCAGGTCATGATCTCAGGGTCCTGGGATTGAGTCCTGCAACGGGCTCTCTACTCAGTGGGGCACCTGCTTCCTCCTCTCTCTCCCTCTCTCTCTCTCTCTCTGCCTGCCTTTCTGCCTACTCGTGATCTCTCTCTGTCAAATAAATAAATTTAAAAAAACATAAAATACATTGTATCTGGTTTGTTCTTCACTGTATCTCTAACATCAAGCAGATTGACTTCTACTTAGTAAGTACTCAATATACATTTGCTAAAGGAAAGAATAAACGAAGTAAATAAGTTGTGGTATTGACATTATGACTTTGTATTTTGGATGGAGATATGATTGTATTGAAGTAACATGAAACAATGTTCTATTTTGAACCTTTGTCTTTTTGGTTTCTTTAAGGCAAGAGTGTGTAGGCATGATTCAACGCATACGTGGGGGTGGTGTGGTAGGGTGGGGTGGAAGTGATCATTTCCCATTGAATGATTCTGGTTTTCTGGAGGGGATACAGTTTTACAGTTGCTAATACGATTAGGTCAAAGCTCATTTAAAAACTCTCAGTGTCTCTACAATATAATTCTGAGTTAAATTAAAGTACTACACAAAGCATTAAGCTAAATCAAATTTATATCATGTGTTTTTGGAGTCCTACATCTTACCCCGATACATATGCCACTGACTTCAGCTTTTGGTACACCTTATTGCTATATGTTTTTAGTGCTGTTTGACTTCATGTACTTTAATGTGCTAGATAAAACTTAAGTAAAGGAGAAATTAAAAATAAGTTATTATTCATATCAAACATTGTGGCACCACTCTTTTTACCCAAATCTTGGGAGTAAAAATTCTTACAAGAAAGATATCTAAGCTTTTCGAATTATATCTATAAACAGAACTGGAGTCTCAAACAGCATTTATCTTTAAGTCTGAGTTATAGCTCGCTTCATTGCTCCCTAAACACCAAATTTTCCACTGTGGGTGTGGGACATATGCTCTTTCAGCTCAGTATGCTGTAGAGCCCAAGTGTGGCACATTTACACTGGCAGCTCCTCGGGAAGAAAAAAATAGCATGGGGAACGTGGAAATCTTACAGTAGAGGAGGTTCGAAATACAAATGTTGAAGTGCTAAGCTCTCGGAAAGTAATAATTTCACTGATTTTTATTAGAAAGAGGATATATGAGCTTAGCAATGAATGGTAAATCAGCATTTCTGCCTCTTTACCAGCTTTTATGGTCGGCATTAATGGTGGCAACTGTCACAGAGATTATGGCTGCTTTATTTCAAGGGAGTCTAAGAGGCAGAACGTAGTATGAGTATTTTATAAACATGTATTTTTAAAGTCAGCCATTTGAGTTTGCAGGGATGACAAATGATTCCTGGGAGGGCTTAAAAGGGAGAGGGATGGAATAGAGGAGGGAAGAAAGTGAGGAAAAGAGTATCATTTATTTGATGTAGAAATTTGGTTGTTAGTTTTAGTCTACATTTCTGTTAGCCATTTTATTCTAGCCTAAGTGGTGCCCAAATTATTTTATTGATCAGCTATCCTGGGATTGAAAAAGCCACATTCTGACCAGGGCCATGTTACTTTTACTTCCCATTACAAATCAGTATGGGCCCCCAGAGTGTAGTTGGTTTAACTACATTTGTGATTATTTTGTTGAAGATAAAATCCGCTATCTGTCACTTCCCAGACCTTCGAGCCCTTATGTGAGGTTTACAAAGTCATAGGGAGGAGATAATCCCTACCATCTTTCTTCTAGTGTGTTCTGTATGTTTGATAAAAGGGAGCTAATGTATACAACTATGGTACAAAGTGTACCCAAAGCAAATTGTTCCTATTGCATAGCAGTGGTACCATTTGCTAGAAAGGAAGCTTTCAGGCAGTTTCCGACTTAAAAACATTTTGTAGATGGGAATATATATATATATATGTATATATATACATATATATATACACATACACACACATACATACAAGCACTAAAGACATCAGTATTCCTGCTTCATCCTCATTGCTCTATTCGAGCTGCAGCTGCTAAAGCCATTATGATAATGTCCGGAGGTTTTAGAGAATTTGTTCGTGCAGGGATGGAGGAAAGACCTACTTAGAGGACCTGACTCTCAGCATCTATAGCTGTCTTCTATAGTGAACTCTTGACATTTCAAACTTCTTTTTTTCTCTTTACTCCCAAGTTGTTAGATATTTCTTTTGCTCATTTATTTCTTTATCAGCAGTCATTTAATATTCATTTAAAAATTAAAAAAAAATTTTAATAAACATATAATGAATTTTTATCCCCAGGGGTACAGGTCTGTAATTGCCAGGTTTACACACTTCACAGCACTCACCATAGCACATACCCTCCCCAATGTCCATAACCCTACCCCCCTCTCTCGACCCCCCTCCCACCAGCAACCCTCAGTTTGTTTTGTGAGATTAAGAATCACTTATGTTTTGTCTCCCTCCCAATCCCATCTTGTTCATTTGATATTTAGTATGTGCCAGAGATTCTACTTTTGAGTGTACAGTGGTGAATGAGACAGAAACAGTTTCTGTGTCCAGATAAGTCAAATGGAGAGATGACATATGAGACCAGGAAGTGAATTGCTAGAGAAGCACATGGCAGGGCCACCTGATTTGGTCTACAGAGGTTGGGGACAGCTTCCCAGATGAAGCAGCTTCTCAACTAATAACTGAAGGATGAGTAGGAATTAAATCTCGCATTGGATGGCTTCATAAGACAATGTATATGAGATAACTTATAAATTGTGAAGTACTGTGTAGAGATTATATTTCATTACTTGTCTTGTAATCAGGTAATCTTAAAATATCAGGGACCTGGGCACCTGGGTGGCTCAGTGGGTTAAGCCTCTGCCTTCAGCCCAGGTCATGATCTCAGGGTCCTGGGATCGAGCCCCCATGTCAGGCTCTTTGCTCGGAGGGGAGCCTGCTTCCCCCTCTCTCTGCCTGCCTCTCTGCCTACCTGTGATCGCTCTCTCTCTGTCAAATACATACATAAAATCTTAAAAAAAAATAAAAAAATATCAGGGAACTTAAAAATATCAATGTATTTTGATATATATTGTGGCAGCAGTGTTGTTATTGGCGGTAGGAAGCATCTTATTTATAATTGTTGTTTTCTGTATTCTGGTAAAACATATCATTTTCTAGAACTGGTGCTGTATAACCAACCATCTAAAATATTTTACCGGCTTAAATTTAGGGACTCAGGTCTTTCCCATTGGGAGGGGCTGGGAGGATGAACTGTTTCTTTTCTTTTTTTAAAAAAAATTTTTATTTTTTATAGACATATTTTTATCCCCGGGGGTACATGTCTGTGAATCGCCAGGTTTACACACTTCACAGCACTAACCATAGCACATACCCTCCCCAATGTCCATTACCCCACCCCCCTTTCCCGACTCCCTCCCCCCAGCAACCCTCAGTTTGTTTTGTGAGATTAAGAGTCACTTATGGTTTGTCTCCCTCCCAATCCCATCTTGTTTCTTTTCTTCTTTTTCTG